>JAZGTK010000696.1:0-55913 GCA_036877625.1 Ambastaia sidthimunki
TTTAATTTAAAAATGAATAATTGAAAAACTCATATTGGTCAACCCCAATCTGAATAATAAGGCAGATGTGTCTGTTTGTTTCTGTTCTGCTGTAATAAATACAGCAGCTAAAGTTGAATAACACTAACATGCAATGTGTGCATTTAATCTACAGTAACAGCAACACAAAGCTTATGGCCACAGTAGGAGAGTTTTTCTCACTCCCACGTTTCTGCAAAATAAGCAGTATGCCACAGACCTTAATCAGGCTGGGGGCGAGAACATTAAAATCTGTTGGAGGTAATCAGTATCAACATTTTTGACACTTTTTTTTAAATCACCACACATAGCCCTGTTAACAGAATGTGATTAATATATGATCACTAAACACAATGAGAGATGGTCAGTGTTTCTGTCAGCTAATTTCTTTAGCTTATTTGTGTTGTTGTCACTACCAGTAGAAGACAACCAGGTTTGTACATTTCTAAATGCTTAATGTAACAACCAGGTTTCTACCTAGGTGAATAGTTTTATAGTACTAACCAAACAGGATAACCCAAGTCAGAGTATATAATCAATATAAGCCATGTTTTAATGAATAAGTTCACAAAAGTATATTTATTAATATGTCCCATTTACTACAACCAGAGGAGACAAGAGCTCTGATCACATCTTTTCTCCCCAGTGAAAGCTAGCTTGACCTATTATGTGGATTAAAGAAAGTTCTAAATCAAGCACTGTGTTGCTAAGTAACGGGGACATAGGGGACATATGAACAGGCCTGATATAGATGGCAATCTGGTTAAAATCTCCTACTGTGACAGAAAATTAGGCTTAGGTCAAGGAATACTTGCATGCAAAGTAATTCATAACTTTGGGGTTCACAAGATACAGAAACAATAACAACAATTATAAATACTTTAATAGGATGTAAACATCAGATATTGTTTTGCAGGTATATGCTCTAAAATATTAAAACAATATACACCCTTATACACGTTTGACTGACATGAAAGCATAGCAAAAACTTTGGAAAATTTTGAAGTGCAAAAAGTGAGATTACAGGGCAGTGGATATTCACAAACACAATGTAAGCAGCACTACTAATATCTAAACATTGATGAATCACAGTTCATAAACAGAAGTATCTCATACAGCAGTAAAAGTCAACAGGAAATAAAAAAACAAAACACATTTACTGTCCTAATACACGTTCCTGGTCATTCTGTGAATGACCAATCAATTCATGATGTTCGTGAATCAAACTAAATGTTCGTAACCTTTCATCTAAATTACTTGCTCTACCTCTCTAAACAATTTTCATAATGCAATCAATAGCTAAACTCCCACCCTGCCTTTCTTGCTGATGAATATCATGTTTCAGTACAGTGTACAGTGCTGTTATGTTGACATCAATGATTTTGTACAATTAAACCGAAACCGTGTTCGACATCTAACACTTGAAATGTTTTAACATGCTAATGCTTAGATATGCAATGAGAAGAATAAAAGAAAACTGATTCGAATGTTGACCAGCTCAGACAAGTTAATAGTCAACAAGTAAAAAGTCAATAAGTTGACTAATTACCTAGTGACAGCCCATATTCATGATCTAGGCTTGAAGGAAGAATCACAAGACACAATTACAATGACAAATGTATGGAAAACTAAACACTTAAATGCTATGACAATGCTCACTAAGTATGAGAACACAAAGTAACGGATGAATGTGAGAAAAAGGCAAGAAAAGGTGATTTTAAGGAACCGACGTGCAGAAATTAGACAGTGTGACAGCAGCTGTGTTAGCTTCACCACTCACTGGCTGATCATGTGTCTCTCCCTAAGCTTTCTGCTGTTTGAAGAAAAGAGCCCACAGCTCTCTCTGTATCTTGATAGAGTTCCTGCCAGCCGCTGCTTCTCCTGTCAGCGCTGATAAATAGTCCAGCACGAGCTGGAAAACCCGCTAGGGAGAGACAGGCAAGCGCTGACTCAACACTCAGAGGGCGTCATCTCTGCTTAACATTGTTTAAAATTCATTTTGAAACCGTGGTCACAATATTCACTGCAGAAATCAAATAAGTAACTCCACAGAAATACATAAACGTGTGCTGTTTGAAGCAATTAACTAACCAGGCACATTGTCATGCATTTTAAATGCAGTAAATGAATGTGATTGCATCAAAACTTTCCAACCCACTTCCAGACAAACTTCAATGTAATGGAATGATTCAAGCATTTAAATGGCACTTCTCTGCATTGGCATCTTTTGCTTCATTTGAACATGAAAAAGAACATGTTTTTGACAAGGCAAAGCATGTATGAGGCAAGAGTAACTTTTCCAATTGGAGATCCGTTTAGCTTAATTTGGCACAATGCTGGAAGGAAACACTGCTTATAAGGGCACAAAATTCTATAGCTTGGGGGCCCAGACAATAACCATCCATCTGTAGGTGTCAATGAGGCATGTGCTGAATCTCAATACTCCTGCAAAGTGATGCTTGTTGTAAAAAAGTAAAACTCTGTTAGTAAAAAGTTGTTTCACTATTATCAAAGTGACATTTTAATGGTTCTCAACTGGTTTTGGCTTTGTATTTAATAAGACTTAATATTGCACATGAAATGGTGACCAAAGAGCATAAAATATTTAGTAACAATATTTAATACCAATAATACTAAAATTGTTTATCATATTGTACATAAAATTGTTTCTAAATGTCTCCTGAATTATGAACGTTTTTATGCTCTTAGCAGTCACATAATTTGTTGCAAACTTGTTGCAAGTGAACCTGTTTTTATCATATTTTCTTTTTCTTTCTGTGCATGGTTTTTGAGAATGAGGCTATGTGCCTGATGAGTTTGGGACAAAATATCAGAGTTTCAGTACAAATAAGAAGGTAAAGGGTGTGTATTCTCCTCTCTTTAAGAATTTGCTAAGCCTATATTTTTGCTATTTGAATATGTATGATTATAGAGTTGATTAAATGCAATTGTTTGCATTTATCATGTAATTGTTGCTGTCAGATCCATACTTGGGTCATGAACTACCAGTTGAGAACCACATTATCTCCTTATGAACTTTTACTGAAAGAGCAAAGACATTTTAAAAATCCTCTTATTAGTAGTATTTGCATGAGTTTTGATATTAAATTGATTGTTAATTACATTAGGTGCAATTAGGCAAAAAATGAATCTGTAAACGTCTCTGAGCAGTAATATCACCTTAAATATGTACAAATATGCATCGCTTTGCCTAGACAGTCTTTGGACAGTCCTTCTGAATTCTCTGGAAAATGTATTTCTTTAAAATATAAGAGCTCAAATATAAGTTTAGTCTTCTTGTTCTTCAAAGTTCTTGCATTTTTGATGCTCTGAGGTCCACAGTCTAGGAGTCTCTGAGGTCCAGCTGCAGCTACCAGTGACGTCTACTAGGGCCTGTACCTCAATCAGCAAAAAATAACTGTGTTTGATAAACTCACAAACATTATTCACAGAAAAAAAAAATTCTGAATCAGATGGTTCTCAAAAGCTTCAAACCAAGTAAGCTGCAGTTGTATACAGAGATACAATGAGGAACCCCACAATACACAAACCTCATTGGGAGGGCGGTTCTTATACAAAATTTAAGCTTCCCACCACAAGGGGGCGATACAGTAACGGTGTGATATGGGGCTACACTGAGCTCTCATCTGGCTCGATGTCCAACTGTGTGTGTTTCCTTTTCTCAAGGATCCTGTTGAGCTCCTCGGTAAACGAGTGGTACAGTGGCGATGTCATCCCAGAGTCACTCTGCCCAAGGAGCACATAGCTGTTTCCGTTAATTTTCCTCAGCACGTTGGGCAATGTGGCTGACAGTCCATTGCCGTACTCTGAGGAGGGCAAGGGCGGAGGCATCGGAAGAGGCGGCGCGGGCGGAGGCTCCTTATTCGGCGAGGACTGGATATCTGCCGTGACGATCTGCAGAAACTCCCCATCACGTGACATGGCTCTGCCCCGCCCCTCCATTCTGCCATTGCATTGGCTGGAAATTGTCTTAAGCTCAAAGTGTGAGCTCCTCTTTCTTTCGGTTGCCATGGTGACTGAAAGCCCTGGATGGGAGTACTTCCTGGCATTTGGGGCACTGCGTGCGCAGAAGCTGACATACAGCAAGACCACCGTTAGAACCAGACAAAGCCCACCTAGAACAGCCACCAGGGAGATATACATAGCTTCCATGTGTCTGTAGGTCTGGAATTCCGGCTCAGAAGGCAGAGGGGCAGATGGAGGGGACAGGAGCTGCTCAACGGGACCGCCGGAGGGGCTCAGAGTTGGTGCGATTGCAGTTGTGAAGAAACTTTCAGGAATAGCCGTTGGACTTCCTGACAGGTGCGAAGCGGGAGGCGGAACGGGTTGCACTCTCACCACATAGCTGCGAACGGGAACCCAAACACCATTTTCCACTGCGTAGCAGCGGTAGTGTCCACTCTGCTGGGCCTGGGCCCCGATAATGAGGAGGCCATCAGTGCCAGTGCGGTAGCCAAAGTCTACATCATATCCCTGCAGCTGCTGACCGTTCAGTGTCCAATGAGAGGAGGCCAGGTTGGAACGGATCTCACACTGCAGAAGCACATCATCTCCTGCCATCACCATGCGTGTCCGATGCATCACAAACCCTGGTGAGATATGACACGTCATCCCTCGACTCTTTAGAATCACAAAATTATGTTGCTCAAAAACAATTCACATGGAAACACACCATCACTTGTTATATTTGTACAGCCTCTTCTTCCCATCTGTATGTCCTGGATAAGCCCGGACCTAATAAATGTAAACATCATAGTTATACCTCTCAAAGCCTTTGGGAACTGAGCATTCAGAATATATAGCAAATGTGTATCACACAGGATTTAAAATTATATTTATATAAACCTTGGAAACACAATTTTACATATGTCAAAGTGTCTTTTATTCAAAACAAACATTATATGGTTTTACCTATTAGGGTAGGATGATATCTCAGCACATACGCTTCCATCCCAACCACAGAGAGGGTCTCGTGCGAACACACAGTCATAGCAGGAAGTGTACCGTTCACAGGATGACATCGGCACCTGCACCAGTCCAGAGGGGGCGCTCGCGTACACACTTCCCTAATGAACACAAGCAGACACCCTCAGATGTATGAGATTCATGTGTATTTGTACTGTATGTTAGTACAAAAAGCGTAATGCTACTTTTTAACAGTGGCTATTGTGTGAGGTGCACTATGGTTACCTGTTTTAGTGATATAACCAGGTTATTGATTGGTTGTTTTTCCTCAAACAGCTGAAGTTCCTCAATAATATGTACATGGTCTCCGATCTTTACAGCCCTGTGTAACCAACCTTCATCTGGAGACACACATGCACACACGTTTACACATCTAAATGGGGACATTCCATAGACATTTGTTTTTATACACAACTAGTTATAAACAATATAACCTAACCATAACCCACACATACACACACCCACACCCACTGTCTAAATGATCTACATTAAAGCAGTAAAGAACTAAATACTGCTTCTTGCAAATAAATTCTGAAGAATTATTACAATAAATAATAGATATAAAGAAAAATAATACGACAATAATGATTAATGAAGAAAAGTAACCATAAAGAACCTGTTCCAATGAAGAGCATATCATAAATGTGTCCATCCAAACCCGTAACCTGATGTACAGTAATCTTGGTGTAATCTGCACTCCTCTGGAGCAACAAAGGCCGTCCTCCAATTGGCTGGATTTGTTTGGACATTAAAGGGTGTCTTCGTGCAAAATTCAGTATGTTGTCAGGGAGATCCCGGGAGGAATTTATAAGCAGAGCACGATGCTGATCAGTTATACACTAAAGACAAAGAAGGCTGTTGTTATATAACTGTAGTCTTTGAGTAAAAATATAATAGATGCAACACTGAAAATAGAGATTATATAGAATCTATAGGTCCCCTGGTTGGCTGAATACACATCTGCAACAAAACTGCTTTACTGCTACAATATAATATTTACTAAAACAGTGATTGCCAACTGGGGCTACAAGCTACTTGGTGAAACTGTTCCAATATCCAGTATAACAGAGACACATTTCTTTGCTGTTAAAGGAGGGGTACTGTAGTCTTACTGAAGGAACTTTAGGGCAGGTAAGACAAGGAAGGTTGAGAAAGGTACTAGAAGGTTTTTAGGGGACAGAATGGTTTTCATTTCAAGGGATTCCAAACCAGGAACACTCACTGAACCAGGTCTTGGTTCTGGAACTTTCCCAGTGTATTCTTTCCATTTGGAGTCTTGTAGCTCCATGTAAGGTCCATCAAAAGCTGTCTGGACATCTCGGAGGGAATACTGACACACCGCAGACATCTTAACATTTCTCCTGACAGTGAGAATAAGAGAGAAAGAGAGAGATATTACAGGAATGTTACAGGTTTAACTTTAAAACTCTTATTTTTCTTTCATTTGTAAAGGCAAAAAAGTCACATTTACTGTACTGCACTTACAATGGAGGTCTATGGAGCAAGACATTGCAGAGGGTTTAAAGCAGAAAAGTAAATTTTGTATTTTGTTAAAATGTTTACCAGTCCTATTGCAGGCAGTGTTGTGTGAAATTACAGTTTCATTGTCATTATAGACACTTACAGATATTATGTTGAGCACAGGCCAACCATACTTTTCATAAACCTTATACTTCAAGTCAAATACCTGAGAAAACTCTTGATAAACTGAATTATTCCAAATGATTGTGTCTAAATCTGTGTACTTATAGAGACAGAGTCTACAAACAATTCTCTGAGTGTGAGAAAACACATCATACCAGTTTAAGATGCTATTCCTGTCACCTGTGGGACATAATACTGGATTAGCCTCAAAATGAAACACTGATGTTATGAGTCTCTTTAGAACGATTAAAGGGCCAATGAGTGTTCAGAGCCTGATGGGAGAATATGGTCTCCAACTTAGTTTGTAGACATTTAAAGGACAATTTGATGCAGCATGACTCTGCATACTCTCTCTCTATCGCTCTCTCTTGCTTCTGCCAACTGAAATACTGGCCCAGTGCCCTGTGTTATAATGCGTGTGTCCCTGCTATAGGGACATAAGCATATGGGAATAATTAGAGATGTTCTCTTGTGCTCCCCGTAAAATCCTTTAGTCAAACAACCGCTGAGAGATAACACACAGTCACATGCTAGCAGATTAGCGCAACCTCTGCTCACATCTTCTTTAATGAGACAGCCGAGAACGTCTCTACTCTCTGATACCTGGCCAAATACAACCTTGACATGATAGGATATAGAATTCATTAATTACTTGCATACCGCAAAACTGCGGTAACGTCTCAGATGTCTCTTAATAATAACAGTTCTCGAAGTGAAGTTAAGTGACATGCTGGCCTGGTATGGTAACCAGGCTCCTTCGCATTTAACCAATCCAGTTAGATAACACACATCGGAGTAGTGAATTGTGAACACACACACTGAAAACCGTGAACATACACCCAGAGCAGTGGGCAGCACTGCAGGGCCTGGGGTGCAATTGGGGGCAAGGCGCCCGGCTCAAGATCACCTCAGTTGTTACCTGCCAGGTGACCGTCTTGTTACAAGTTTGACTTTTTTTTAACTAGAAGGAAACAGCTGCCCCAAGCACAGAAGTAGTTTGGGATTAAAGTATTTGCTACGTGCATTAATGTAAAACTGTGATTTTTCTCACCATTCAAGTCCAAAAACGCCATAAAAGATAGTGTTGTGCACGTCAACCCCCTCAACAACATAAACGCTACGAAGAACGTTCAGCTGAAACTCGTACTCGGGAACGGAACACACCAGCCTGGCCTTCAGAAAGGACGTCCACTTCCTCTGTAGAGTCCTCTGGCCCCCAATGTCTCCCTGAAAACATAAAAAAATGGACAAACCCTTTTAAACACACACAGCGATTTACATATAAAAGTTTAACTTTTTTCAGAATGATAAGGGCAATAAAACAAATGTATTGAGAGTAGTCTGCAGTTCTTTTCCACAATGGCCACGAAACTAGCTGCAAAAATGTAAACAAATAATAAACATTACATTATTCCAGTTTACAATCTAATAGGACATGGCATAGCTGAGTTCAAATTTCTCATTATAATTATGTGGATCTGCATCACACTGAAAATGTCAAATTAGAAGTACACAGAGGGGGAAATAAATCATATTCTCCTAATCTGGGGTATTTCTACCAGGTTCAACACAACATTCTGCCCACCCCAGGGCTTTTGCATAATTCACAAACACCCTTGAGAGTGTTTCACAGCCAAATGCACCAAATGCTGGTAGGTTAAAGTCCCCTGAATTAAACATTCTGCTTGAAATGACACAGTGGTGGGCATGGAAACTGTACTTAATGTGCTAACAGTCTTCTGCTCAGAAACTGATTCCATCAGCCTGTGGTAGAACTTCAAGACCTTCAGGCTAATTGTGGTGTCAGCTCACATTCACTCAAGAAGACAGGCCAGCACTGAGACGACTCACATTAAAAGGTGGAGAAGAAAGCAGAGACGTCCTTTGGTATATGATCTAGGTATCAAATCATTGTGTCATTCAAAATGGCAGTTCTCTGCATTACAAGCCAATAAACAGAAAAACAACAACGGAATTCCATAATCCACTTTTTTTCTAGATCAATTAGGCTTTTCTGCCCTATATACGTGTATGTGTGTGTGCACAAGTACACGTGTGTGTTTGGGTGTGTGAATGTGTGGTGTGGCCTACTTTGAACTAGAGATACTCCCTCTTCTAACTCAGTAAGTCAACCAGTAAGGGACCTGACCTGCTTCCCAGACCTGTGAAGATCTAGCTGCAGAGTAAATGCAGGCGTGAAATAATGAAAATATAACAGGGAAAAATGTGGGGTGGTTCATTTGAGCACAATGAAAGACGTTAAATGAGATGAGAGTAATGTGGATGGAATAATACGTGTGGGAGAAGGACAGGAAGAGAGTTTGGGGAGTGGGATTGTTATCTGCCCAGCAACAGTGGTGCAGCACTGAACCTCCAGGAACATGTGGTGAGCTGAGGACAGGCAGTCACAAGTTCAGATTGTGGAGATTTCAGTAACTCTAAAATCTCATTTGAACATTACTTGAGTCATTTCAATGAATAACTGAACTAATTTAGCCAGATACACAAACTTTTAATCTTAATTAAGCACATTTTCCTGTGAATTCTTATTACAGTAATAAAAATCTAATTCTCATTTCACTACTGTATTTATACATTATACATGGTAAAATTAGAATAAAAATAGAAAAAAACTTTGTATTACTATACAGTAATTTAAATTTTTAATTTAACGTGTAAACATCCAGATGCATTACAGGAATGTTAATTTAGAATCCAAATTCATTTCAAATTAACAATGCTTCATTTTTATAAAAATAACATCACAATACAAATAAATATTTTTTTTTTTACCTTTTATTTATTATGTTTTACTTCAGATTTTTGGAAGGAATGTGACCTGGACTTACGTTTATGAGTTTTATCTGTGACTGAATGTGGCACACTTGTATCGACCCAAGTGAGCGACTTTCTGACAGCAAGTACCTCACCTTACACACGCGGGCCACTCGGGCCACTTTGGTCTGACTAGAGTAAGCAGTTGGTTCCACGTTTCTTTCAGTGAAGAAGAAGTAGAGTTTGTCATCGTCCCCGATAGAGCTGTTGATGCTCTCCCTCAAAAACGCTGAGCCGACAAAATCTGCCTCTGCGGGAAAAAACACCAGCATTAGCTGCTGCCCACACCACAATGAACCAATTATGTGCTATAGAGATATTATTGTGTCTGTAAGAAGCTTCACAGTACAGTGTTTATTGATTAAAACACTGACTCTTCTGGGATACTCTGTATAATGTTATCGTATTTCGTTTTTATTGAAAAGAAACACTGAAACTTGCCACCTTCAGTAACAGGAACAGAACAGTATGTCTGAATGTCTGAGCTATTAGTTGTGCTCAGGTCTCTATGACTACTGCTTATACATAGATTTAGGGATTCAAACTAACCCCCAAATATTAAACTTCAGCATGTAACTCATCCCCCACCAACATGAATAATCCATAAAAATAAGCAGATTTTTGGGATGATGTGTGCTCTTACTTTCTAAGCAATCAGACTTATGATTTTTTTCTGACAGATGATAAATCGGGCAAAAAAAATTACACAGACTTCCATGAAAGGGAGGATCCTAAGGATCGTATCTAAAGACCAGAATAAAAAGACCAGAGATTTAATGGGCTCTTTGAACTTGTTGTTAAGCAACCACCCAAAAACACCCCAGAATCCACCTAGAAATTAACTAAAAAACACTAAAAAGCCCCTTGCAACCCCATAGCTACACCTGGGTGAACGCCAACAACACCCTAGCATTGTGCCAGCTAATTTTACACATATATAAGCTTACTTAGATATTCTTTAGAAATGTAAAAATCTAGTTTTGTCATTTGTGCTTTTACTATTGTAAAATAAAATGTTACAGACCCAGCAGCCATCTTGTTGGCGAATCATCCGTCCTTAAGTTGGGAAAGGGAAAGTTGCGTCGGATATCAGGGGCGCTACGAAACTCATACTGAGAGGCCGAATACATCTCACCATCTATGTAGAAAAATTATTATAGTTTAACAGAAATAAAACACGAGAGGGAATGTGCATGTTATAAATTAAGATTATGAATCAGCTTTTACCGATTATAAATCCTGTGTAGCCCTTTGTAGGGTCATAAGGACATTTCTCCTTTCCCTCCTCAAAACGTACAAATGTGAAGTGTGCCGCATCCTGTTATGAGTTATATGATTATGAGTTACATATTTTATAGTAATCTGGGTCATAAAACACTCACACATCACAATTCATGTGCAATATAACAGATAGAAAGTGGCAGGTAAATGTCTTACTATGTAAGCACAGCGTGGTCTGAAGGCATGAGTCCCACAGGTGTACAGGTGGGTGTCGTTGTATCGGTCCAGGAAACGCACGTGATTGTAACATTCCGTCTGTGGTGGAACAAGAAACTACTGAACTAAGACACTGCCATACAAGATGCCAAAATAAAAGTACAAGCAGTATCTAGCAGTTTGGATTATATTGACTTACTGCAGGCATTAACCAATAGGGCCACAACTTTTTATGTATGAATGACAGATGATTTAATTCACACAGATCTAAAACACATTTACAATACACATTTGACTGGAAAACATGGTGTTCCCTGGGAACCAAATCCAGAACCTGTTTAGCTACAGCAACTGTGGAATTCAGGGCAGGATATATTACACCTCAAATACAGTAATACCTGATTGTTCTTCCCTTTGCTCAGACACTGTCTCTTCTGATCAGCAGACGCCGCCCATTCCAACTGTAACGTTTAAGTGTACAACAGAAATGTTATCAGATCAGTTGCATCAGGTAAATGTGACACACTAAACCAAGTCTCAAAAGCGTAACTCACAGAAAGTGTGTTATTGGTGGCTGAAATATTGGTGGTGTCCATTTTATAAATGGCTTCTCTGGCCCCAACATACAGTATTCCAGAGCCATCCTCCAGCAACAGAGAGCTGTAGTTCATCGCAGCCCCATGAAAATGATTACATCCCAGCAGCCCTGCAGACAGTGAGAGAGACCCAGTTAGAGAAACAGGGACAAACATGGCTAAATCGTGTCAACCACACAGAGGCAAGCTCACAGAAGATAGCCCGCTTTGTCTGTAAGAAATCTATTAATGAATAAAGAGAATCTGCATCACAATCTGTGAATGCGGAATGACCATGAAAACTGAAATACTGGACAGAGCTGTAAGAATGAATGATAAAAGTTTGCTCCATCTCTGAGATATTATTAAAGCATTGACTCATTTGTATGGGGCATAATACTTAGGAAACATTATATGCGATAACTTGATAGATAATGATAGATAATGCTTTAAATTCGTAAATCAATTTAAATTATATAAAAATATATAATAAAATAATAATAATTTAATATAATTTAAAAGATGAAAATGATATAACCAGCATACATGTTTAACACTCTTTCTGGGAAAATAAAGTAGGGTGGATTGCCCTAATGTGGAACATTGTTTGTATTGCAGACCTGTAGTATATTACAATGTTAAGCCAACATGGTAAATCCAAATGATATTAGGTCATGTGACTTTGATCACATGGCAGTACAGCTTTGATTTGCTTATAATTTCACTGGCATTCATTGGTTTAGGGGAGAGCCACACCCACTGAAGCTTAAGTGTCGCACATTAGGACAATTCACCCTATCACTAAAACTTCTAACAGCAGTCTTTTGTTCTTTTGACTTCTGCACTGACCTAAAACTAACTATACATAACGTGCATAAGTTATTGCGAAACCACTATTCTGTGCATATTGCTATGTGCATTTACGATATTTTGTTAACTTTAATATATTGTGCAATCCTACTTATTTAAGTGGTCTGCTTCTGTAAATGAAGGCCAACACAGACACATTCTGAACAAACAAGGTTTGGTGTCACTCATCTACAACACACTCCATACATGCTGCGATTTCCTGCCTCATGTCGAGAGACGGCTTTACTGCACTGATGAGACATGGCAGTATTAGGCCACATATCAACCCTGGTACCCCTCAAATGCCCTCCCCCACCATGCCAAACACCCCTCCCCAAACACTATGTCTAAGCACAGCATCAGCAACCATATAGAGTCAATATAGCATCTAAACTCATATATGAGAAACGAAGATGCCGAGGCGATAAGAAGTTGAACCGTCAATCAAAAAAAGGTCAGAACAGACCGTAGGGCCGTGCGCGCATGAGAGCCAGAGGCTAATTGAAATATTATTCATAACAGGAAAGAAAATATTAAGTTATGCAAACACCATTCTCAACCTCGGGCTAAGTGACGCCATCCTGTGTTTGTAGTTAATCCTTGTGTCTCATTGTGTAGATAGAAAAAAGATAAACTACTGTAACATAACACAGAGATGAGCGCAGAGATGACTGAGCTGAGAGAGAACACAAAAGCCTTTGAGCCCAAAGCACACACATAATGTGTCCTTGGACCATGTACACACACACAGCCACACACAAAAATCACACACAAACACACATATTTCACACAAACAAAAACACACACAGCCAGACCATTTCTGCTTTTTTAATACATAAATAAGAACGGGGAGTCCAACAGAACAGAAATGTTGGTTGTTTATGGTAGTCACTGTATGTAAATGTAACAACATTTAAATGTGTTTAGGATGTTTGGCTCATCGAGAAATTTGTCTTGAATGTCCCTTTAGTTCTTTTGCTCTTTTTCTCAATTTCAATGCAATAAACTTGCATCAGTACATTATAACACAAAAAGTATAATCACTAATAATCATTTTCCTATAGAATTGTTGTTATATCTTGTTATTGCGGTAAACAGTATGGGGACACCTGGGACTTTTAAAAAATCTGGTCACGCAAAATGTAAGATGATCATCAGAGCATCTATAATAATGGTAGTCAAAAGCAGGAAAGGCAAGAACACTTGGTTATAGAGTCTACAGGTTAGAGGGCTAGATTAAGTGTACCCTACTCGTCTGTAAAAACAGACCATGTTCAGCACACTGGCTAACAGATCAATGAGCAGCGTCAACACAGAGCCCAAGGTCTCCTGTTGTGTTAGGTAAGCGTGTGCGCAGTTTGTTTGCTCTTCTCTAGAATGAAGACTGGAACCAAGTTTTAACCGACTGTGACCTCACCATAGCCCAATATTATGCAAATTGCATGTGTAGTGTGCATGAGTGTGTATCACCCTGTAATAAGAATTTGTATAGTCTTCTAATATGAAAGTATGAACGTGTGTGTGTGTGTGTATATGAACATGACCTAAGGACACATTGCACGGGTATATACAGTACAACAAATGTGTCTCTTACCTTAAGCTTTAAAGTGATGGTGTATCTATACATCTGTGTGTGTGGGGGAGGACACAGATGTGTATAATGACATGTGTAAACATGGTTTATGGGAACACTTCCTGTGTCCTTGTAAACCAAATCACTTACATACTAAATGGTGAATTTTTGTTAATTAAAAATGGCAAATGTTTTTTGTGAGGGTTAGGTTTAGGAGTGGGGACAGAGTTAGCACAGTATGAGAAAAACACATATGACAACGTGTGTGTGCATTGCTTGACTGTTGACTCATTCCAGCCCTGGTCCAAACAGACTCGGGCGGGCAGACTGGGTGGTCATGCGTCCAATCAGAGTCGTGTTTGCTAGGGGGCACACAATGACTAAATAAATACTGACACTGGGTGAAAGCAGTCAGCTGCAAACGTGATCAACATTACACAACCACGGTCACGCCTCACCAAGACCACAAAATGCATGTTTACCCCATTAGCATAGAACCAAACATTCTGCATTAATAATGTATCTAATACAGAACATAAACACTATTAAAAATCCTTTATTTACTGTATTTATCAAAACCAATTTGCCTGTTAACTATAAAAGTGTCAAAAGTATCAAAAGTTAATTTTCCAAAATCTGCCTCTTATATTTGACACAAACTTGGTACACAAACATCTTCCTGTAGCTAATTTGGTACAGCATGGGTGCTAGCAACGGCAAGGTCATGGGTTCGATCCCAGAGAATGCAATGATAAAACGTGTAGCTTGAATGCGCTGTATGTCGATAAAAGCATTTTCCAAATGCATCATTTTTTATCACAGCAGGAAAAAGTGCCAGTGGCTAGTGAGCCAATCAAAAGGGCCTCAGGCAACCCAGATGTATGCATGGACATATTTAAACCATGCGAAATTTTAACGAAACAGTGTCATCAAGAAACACCATCTCAGACACACTGGACCATTTTCACATAATATAAGAACTAAACTATAGCAATTTGCAATGGAGACAACCACAAAAAACATTATTGATGTTACTTCTGCTTTAAAAGAAATAGATGCCAGTGTTCGAAGCCTGTCACCAAGACAACGACAACCCCCACGCAGATACAACCCCACCACCAAAGGAATAGATGCTCTGCTTCAGGATTATGGAGCCCACACTTTGTGCGTCCCAAAGGAAAGCTATCATTCTTAAACAGTATCTAAAAAACACAACAGCGAATGTGGAAAGTCAGACATGAATTTAAATGCATCTTCTGTGATCTCCAGTGTTTCAACAAATGTTACCTTATTGCCAGAATTTCAAATATAGATCTGGTTATTTCTGCAGCTGTTCGCCTGGACTAAAATCCTGGCTGTGTGCATGTTGCACAACACAAACCCCACATGCTGTGCTGTGGGTTGTCAGATGTTCAGCCTGAACTACAAAAGGTTCCCACACCTTTTGACCAAAGAATTTTCGAGTTATTTGTGACTGCTGGATAACTTTTTTGTTATATAAAGTTTTTTTGGGATTCTCAAATCTATGTAATATATAATGTTTATATGTAGCACAGACTTCTGTGATATTGAAACTGCCTGATATTTTCAGGTTTTCCATGGCTACAGAATCTTGTACAGTTACACTGTGGGAAGAAAATAAGCAAAGCTACAGTAATCTCATTACCGCAAGAGCAGAGAAATATTACCGTAACCTTATTTATCACCTAAATAAGATTATATGAAAGCACATTATGGATTTCTATCCCAAAAGCAAAAATATGACATTTTGGCACTTAATCTTATATAACATTATATAACATCTCAGTGTCTTCATCACGATTAGACATTTGCTAGGCAAACACACAACACCATCAGAGAAATGTCTGAGCTCTCTCAATGTCAGAGGTTCTTCACAGATGCACTTTTCCCCTTGTCTTGCAACCCTAGACGAACTACACATGTATACATATTTCATTTCAGCATTACTTCAGGTCTGCTAAGCACTTCACAAACCAGACAGCCATGAACCTAATGACCAATACAGATACAAGAATACTCACTCTCACACCTTCAAGTCAAACTAAACAGCCCTTTTTGTAACACCTTCCATCAAAATGTCTAGAGCGCTTTTTAATATAACATCTTAGTGACTCTCGGAATACCCACATTGTGAAGCTTTATGTTTGAAGCAAATTACCAGAACACTAATGTCTGCATGTCTGTATGCTCTCTCTCTCTCTTTTCCCAAGAGAGTCCAAATATAGGTCAAGGACTTGAGTCAATCAGGACAAGAAGAAATAAAAAATGTAGAGAAAATGGGAAGAACGAGATCTGAAGTTTATGGTTAAAATGATCAGCACAGAATAATTAAATTCTGCTGCAGAAAAAGCAGCAAACTAAAGCATTTTTTCAAAGCTTTAGTAAAATCCAAAGCCAAATGGGTCAGTTTAAGCAGCCAAGTTGGCAAAGATGTATGAAGGTATCATATCACATAATTTTTACAATGTCACCTGACTCTGTTGACTGTTGACATACAGTTATACCAAAATGTCATACAATGAATGTGGAGCACAGCTCAGAAAATTCAATCTTGGAAGAATTTGATGAAAAATGTTTGACTTCCCGAAATCTCTGAGACTTTAGAGGAGACATGTGTGAGATTACTGGAGCATTTTTTGGACAAAAAGAGGCAGGACACTTAAGCCAAAAGTGTCTGTATTTGTTCTCAGTTTAATCTCACTGCTGTCTTGGAGAATTTGTGATTTTCACGTGCATTTCTGTGAGAATGCAAAAGCACTTCTGACACACACAGGGTACAAACCACTTGACACTACAATCTGATATGACGTTATGTAACTGTAGGAGTCTTACCATTGACATGCACAGTTATCCTGGGGGTGACGTCTATATCAAGGAGCGGTCCGAATGGAAACCCCCAGATGACTCCCAAGCTCCCAAGCACCACCAGCAAGCAGAGCTGTTTGGCGGACCTCATGATCGATAGTAACATTGAACCCTGAGGTTCTTGGATTCAGACAGATTCTTAAAGAATCGTTCTACTGAAGATGATGTTGCGTAATTGATGCTGATTCACTACATCAGACTCCCCTTCCAGCAGCAGTCATGGGCTGCTAACTCATCCTTGTTCTGTTAAAGGTTTCCCTCTGCAATGGCAAGAAAAAATGAGTCAGTCTTTTCCCCCTCAGATATATATCAGGAGCAGATGGCTTGATGAGAACACACATCATATGCATTTGCATGAACTAACATTTTTTAGGGCAATGCATGTCTCTTCTTTCAAACGCTGTTATCAAACTACATGAGTTTTTACTGATTTGAAATAGACTGTTATTCTATTTATATCTTTCACATGCTGATAAATGTTTGAATGCACTTTTGTATTCCTAGTTATATAACAAACAGGAACTTTTTTTATGTCGAAATAAAGTTCTTTCTGAAGTACTACGCAAACTTTTTATTACACTCCTAAAAATAAAGGTGCTATAACTGTTCTTTGCAGCAATTACATAGAAGAACCATTTTGGCTCCCCAAAGAATCTTTTAGTGAAAGATTCTGAAAGGAACCAGTTCTTTCTTATCCTTCTATAGTCTGTAGAATGCATTTTCACTACAAAGAAACTCCAGTAAGGTTTTTCACTACAAAGAACCAGCAGAAAGGTTCTGTGGATAATAAAGGTTTTTTATGGAACCATACAATCCGACAAAAAAAAGTGTCTTTCAGGAACGTTTTTTACTGCATGTAAGTGTTTTGGACACAATTTTTTTGTACCTTACACTTGCTTGTTAGCTGCTTAAGATGCGTATCTCACAAGTCTTTCATGTACTCTGCCATATACATATGAGTATTAACAATCTCCTATCACAGTGGATGCCCTTCTTAGGGTGGAATAAACAAAGAACAAGTCACCTTGACAATATCACATGCACATGTTAGGAAGGTAAATATGTTTGCATGCTTTGTGCATTAGAATAAAACTAGGATAAAATACCATATGTGTGACAATCCCACATATGGAATTTTTTATGTTAAAATAGTTCACAATTTTCCAGAACAACAATTTTGTAAGTAAGCTATTGGTTGGCTTAAGGCACAGAAATTGCATAAACTCAAATTTCACAGTGTGCATTACATAAAAATAGTGAAAGCTGATTAATGCACTTTGCCATGCTTTAAAAAATAAATGTCCCACAAGAGTATCAGTAAACATCAGGCTCTGATATTGGCTCTGTGTTCCAATGCATCCCAAAGAGGTTCAATATACACACTTCATAAGTTCACCAAACATAGTTCAGGTCTGGGCTTATGGAAGTTCTACACCAGACTTAGCTAACCCATTCCTTGTGGACCTTGCTTAATGCACATTGGCACTGTTAATCTGGAACAGAAATGGCCCTCCACAAACTGTTGCAACAAAGTTGCAAGCACAGATTTCTCTAAAATATGATGGTATGGTACAGCACTAAGATTTACTTTTCTTGGATTTGCTGGAACAGCCAAACCCATTCATTAGATGGGGTGTCTAAATACAATTGGCCATAAAGTGTAGAAGCTGTACATAATTGCATTATTTACGTCAGATTCTAAATTAGCATATTATGTTTATTACATGGCTGAGCTTATAAATCTAACAGTAGTGTCATATTGATGACTCCTTAACTTCTGAAACATTGAACTCAAAAATGTCTATATAAAAGTGAAGATGGACAAAAACCATGAGTTTTGATACAGCCATCTGTCAGGAAAACTATAAAAGATTCTATATTTCCAGTCTGACATTTTCACAGATGGCACAGAAATACCTCCAATCACCTCAGATGTGGATTTTATGGCCTGTCTCGTTAATTCTCCATCTGCGCTTAATCTAGTTTAGCTGTACTGGAAGACTTGTGAGTAATGAGGATTTTCAAGCATGATCCCTCATAAATACTGATTATTGCCTCCCGGAAAATTTGTATAATTTTGTTTTATTTATAACTTTTCATATTTACAATTCTATTTATCTCCAAGTCAATCCATCACAGGGTTAAAACTAATTTACATTACTATGTTTAATTCACATTAAGATGTTTAAGATAACTGTAACACTTTTTGATTTGATGTAAACTGATGTATCAACTGGCCTATTAGAGAGATTGATAAGGGTTCAGTTTTTAACCCGAACTTTCAGACTGCCGACCCATAACTACTATACATTGCATAATACCATATTATGCAGGTTTATAAATTTTTCTTGCATAGAAACATATTTTGACAGAGCTGTGGCTATGGAACATCACAAACTATGAAAATACTAATATTTTACAAAGCACCATTGTGTGTTTTTTAGCATCAGTATTTAATCACACAGTTTTTAGTGCATTTCACTTCTTATACGTTGCGTTTTAGAATGGTCATGTTTCATTTTAACTGACAATGCTATTGGTATATTTTTATGGTTATGGGTGAATTTTCCTCAAAAACCTCAGACATTAAGTGACGAATCAGCAAAACTAACAAAACAAAAGACAAAAATAGCCTGGAACATTGCCACACTCATAACCTAAATGAGAGTGATCACAAATTCATCACCCACAATCAGCAGAGAGTTTTAGAGACTAGAGACTGCTTAGATTAAAAGACAAAGTTACTGTTCTTTTGATGTCATTAACAAGCACATTATCTGTCTTAACCATGTTAATTAAATCATGCTAATGGTCCTGTCTTATGTCTCTGGCCATGGTTTCATGGCTTGGTTGCTGAAGAAATATCATGCATCTGCATTGATAAGCTTTGTGACCACAAAACACCTCTGATTAATGCTTTGAATCAGATCTAAACCATACAAGTTCATACAACTCTTTGATCAACACACATAATTCAAGCAGCTCCCATATCATTACAGTAATGTCATTATTTGTGTCATTAAAAAAAATAAAGCTTGAGTCCTTCAATAATAAAGCTGAAGTCCTTCAAAGCATATACATATACAGCATATATAGCATATATAGCATAGATAGATAGATAGATAGATAGATAGATAGATAGATAGATAGATAGATAGAATCACAACTATTTGAGCTTCTTCTAATTGAAGGATATTTAAAAATATAGAGGCATACTAACAAATCCCTCGACTGTCAATGAAAGTCTATCCAGCACTTTTATGATCGGACTTTTATGAGAACAGACTTTAGGAGTCTGTCGACGTGTGCTGTACCGTCAGATTGCACACCACTGCGGTATTTTTAAAGGACACTTGTGCTGCTTATTCCCAGTCACCTTCACCTGCGTGTTGAGATCCCAGCAGGTTCTGCTTACATTATAACATGATGCGCAAAGATAAATAATAATACATATCAATACCAAAAAGCACATGCAAAATGTCAGAAATACACAATAGGCTCTGCAGTTACCTCACTGCTTCAGAAAGAAAGTCAGCTTCGGGCGTAGTGTGTTTCCATAGGATGCACCGCTGTGTTGGTATTGATGCTTCCGCTCTAGTGAATTGACTGGACTGCGCTGCAACCACATGCGACTCCTCAGAATAATCTCAGGTAAAGTCAAGTCACGCCCCCTTTAGTAATATTAATAAGACGCCACGCCCACTCCATTTAGTGTCGCAATGACAATTGGGAGATGGTGAGCTACGACTTATTGTGCAAGATAAATCTCTTTAATGTGAGCTGAGTTAGTCTTTTATAATTCATACTCGAGACGTAAGGCAGGTTGCAATATTATTTAGTGCACTTATTAATATTTGACTTATATGTATAAGCATTCTTAATGGACACGTTTACAATGGAATGAATTAGTAATACAGCTTTTAAAGCTATTTACTTTGTATTCGTGGAGCTGTGGGTGGGAGTTAAATTTGCGAACGCCGTTGGGGCGATTTAGGGCGCTTTATTTGTGTTGGTTGCCACCTAGAGGTCAGATATCATAATGCAATCCCAGCTAGTTTTACAGAGGAAGTTGTCGTTTCAGTAACTACAAGTCCAGATTTCTAAATGTTTTCTAAATGTTTCTCTGGCGATGGATACTGTGACAAACGTGACAAATGACCCTCTACCCTATTTTACTGTAGAAATATTGGTTAAACAATACATATGCCTTACATTAACAATATTACAATATGCTATAAATGGAATTAAACCCAGACATTACATAAACCATCTCTGACTCCCTTACCTTGAACTCACATCTCACTAAACTACCTCGAGTTCTGTCTTGTTAATGTATATAAGAACCGTAATTCTAATACTATATAATCTAAATATAAATGATTGAGTTGGTCCTGTCTGTTCTTCTTGCCCATGCAAAGAAGAAAAACTGTCTATTAACAACAGTTTAGAGATGAGTGTGTACGTGTAATGATAGCAGCTGATGGACTGACGGGGTGGGGAGGACCTATGACGTCAAGGGCTTCCTCGTCCAACACATGACATGTTTCTGTACAATTGTAAAACCTAGAAGCATTTACAGCGTCTGTCTTCATCATCAGGTGACCATAGTATGGACCTCAGCTCCGCATGGTAAGTGTTTCATAACCTAAATATAAAAAAAAACACAGGATCGACTGTTTATAGCGTCCCAGGCGTAAATATCAGCTGGTTAAGTCTGTCTGTGGGCTGTGACTTGGTACACGTCGGTTTGCTTTATATGGAGGCGGATAGCTTGCTAGCAAGCTTAACTTGACTGGGATTAGTAGTTTAAAGGTTGTTTAAGATTTAAAGTGTCAGATCGCATCTCAGATTAATAGTATGATGAGGTATTGGCGATTATATTTAGCTACATATGATTTTCGGGTTACATTCAAATGGAGAATTACTATTAGTAAAGTCGCTAATGTAACCGGCTAGCACAGACATAATATTGAAACACTATATCATTACCTTGTGTCGCCACAACACTGTAACAATGTAATGTTTTGTCGAAAACATTGGAGTGAAAAATTATAAAGTATACCTTTAAATCAACGCGTTGATCTTCGAGTTTAAACCACTACTGTTTTCATTTCCTCTTTGAATGTTTGACTCGCTTTTTAGAAGTTTAATGGATGTGTCACGTATGTTTAATGTTTATTTACAGGTGTCGGGGGTTTTGTGTCATAGGGTGATCATGGTTCATGGTATCTTATTGCTACAGGTGTAAACCTTAAGTGTCAATCAAACTTGGTTGTTGCATTTTATGTTGGGAAATGAGTTTATTACACAGTATGTATTTAAATAATCTTATGTTAAAATTAGTTGCATTCATTCATATAAGATGGTTAAAGTTAAACACAATATTTGGTTTACTGTATATTTCTAGCTATAAAATACTCACTGAGACTTCAAACAGAACATGAGTGTCGAAGCCAAAGTGTAGTAAGGGTGTGAATGTTTGATGTTTATTGGCACTGTGACATAAAAGGCTCTTCAGTGTTTATATAGGAATAGTTTCCATGCCTCTAATTGCTCTGGGTAAGAGACACAGGTGGGCAACCTGTTCTTGTAACACAGCACTGCCAAAAAAGTTGGGTCTTTTGCTCAGCGATCACTTGATCTTTTGTTGGATCAAAGATTGCTGAATCGTATCTTCTGGGAAGAAGCCACCTGTCCTGCACAGATGAGAATCACTGTGTTTGCAATGTGATCCAGCAAAGAGTGTTTTGCTTCACTGCCTAGATCAGATGGAAATCGGGCAGGGACAAGTACGAGTTCATTCACATGTTTATGGTAATTTAACTGGCTAGAACTGTACTCCATTGTTTCCTCAAAGAGCTGGGGGAAGTTTATTTTAAATGTATCTTTTGCTATCAGAATTCCAGTGTCTATGTAATGAGTGCTTTCAAACAAGTCAAATTCAGAACTTGTAAGAACTTGCTCAGTATGTGAACATTTGCAGTGCTATAAGCAGATGGTTTTTGAAAATATACACGCGCAGGTCTTGCGTTTTAAAAAAGTGCCGTAGGTGTCAAATGGTGAGCAGATAAAGAATTTATTGTGCACAAGGAAATGTACACGACTAAACATCGCTCCACCCTTACTGTTGAGTAGCAGTTCAATATTTGATAACAGATGCAGGTCTCATCCTACAATAATGTTGCTCAGGTTACATCTCTCATCAGACCCCTGAGAAATCTCTGTCCTAAATAACAATGCTTGTTATTCATCTTCAAATCAGGGATGCAAGGTTATTAAAAGCTAAGGTTTATGGGTAATTATACTTATTAAAGGGTTTTGTCTTCATATTCTAACCAGAAGTGGTTTTAAGGTTTACAGGCACAATGTGTGACCTGAAACCATTGAAGATCTGCTCCCATGATGCTCCATTTTGCCCATGTTGTGCAGACGTGAGGAAAGAAGGGCTGGCTGTTTAAGCTATTATGAATATGAAAAAGGGAAAATGGGCTGTCTTTCTCCCAAACTCCCCATAACACTCTCCATGGAAACAAACTGGAGACCAGTTTTTTGTAGATCTTTTTATGGTGATGTTTTCTGTGTGTTTGAAATAGCCTGCAATCATTTTTTTTGCCTGAGGGATTCAACAAAGACGTGTTCGAAACAGATTAAATGGTTTTGACCATTTCTTACAGAATAACCACATTTGGCTTGACTGACCTTTTAAAAGCTGCGATTATGCATGTTTGGTGATTTTATTTTGACGCCCGTGTTGTGTTTTTCCCTAGGTTTTTTCCAACATTCTTATTATTTAGTAAAAATAGCTCGGAGAGAGATTTCCGTTACGTCTGGTGCACTGTAGCTTTTTTTTCCCAGATTCATGTCAAGCAAAACGCTGATTTATCAAATAGAAGCCAAAGCCTTCTAATAATGAAGTACCGATGCCCAATTTTCTCCTTGGCTTGGCCGTTTACCAACTGTGCTTCTCTGAATCTAATTCAGATAATGTCCATACCTACAACAGCCAACAGAAATAACCCAGCCTCGTGTTTGACAGATAAATAGAAGTCTGAGGTTGTTGTGTTCTCCGTTTTACATGTGTGTGGTTTTGACTGGTTGGTTTGTTTGGGTCTGTGTTTCTGTGCAGGGGTGGATAGAGAGATGACCCCACCCTGCCCGGCCTGTGGGACGTGTGGAGCTCTGCGTGGGCAGGAAGAGCACAGAGAAAGCAAGAGAAGTTGTGAAGGATGGGAAGAAGAGGATGGGGGCCCTGCCAGGGCGTCTCAACAGCTGTGCTGTACGGCTCCCTGGCTCTCTTTGTCTCCGTTCTGCACAATGTCTTCTTACTGTACTATGTGGAGACCTTTGTGTCTGTTTACAAGATTGACAAGTTGTCATTTTGGGTGGGAGAGGTAGGTTTTTCATTTTGCAAGTTGTTCTCACACCAATATGAAAATAAGATTAATTTACACTAGCTTCCAAAAGTATATGGACACACAAATGTATGACTGTCATTGCATGAAATAACAAAATACTAAACTGAGTGGCATGTTTTAAAGCACAAACATGCATTTCAATCAAAGCGGTTGTGAAGTTTATGATGGCAGTTTTTAGAGTTAACTTCATGCATCACAAAAACAACCAGTTCTCTTCTATTCTCAATTCTATTCTATATAACAATCTATTCTCTTTATCTGTCTTTACAGACTGTGTTTCTGATCTGGAACAGTCTTAATGACCCTCTCTTCGGCTGGTTAAGTGACCGCTCCTTCCTGAGCTCCTCCCAGTAAGTTACCGTTTATTCTCTCACACAGCATCAATTGTGCTATAAACTGTAACAGGTTACTGTATTCACACTATAAACCCATTTATGAATACAACCTTTTACAATAGCCTTTATGAGACTACATACAATGCTGAGAACTCGCTCAAGACTATTTTATAATTTATAGCAGTTATTAAAAGAAATACTTAATGTAATAACCCAGAAATCACTTCATTGGTGAGTATTAAACATGTACACTGTTTGAACTGCATGTGTTTACATTGTAAAACAGACTATATGCCTTGGTGACTTTATATTTGTACTATACAGAATGTTCAGTGGGTTACACTGTCTCAAGTTTTTGCTTTCACAGCAAGCAATTTGTCTCCAGGACAGAAAGGACAAATTTTTGTTGGAACAATGTATTTTTAATGTCGCATCAGATATACAATCAACAGCGAAGTAAATAAACCGTTACAGCCAGATGAATTACAGTCTCTCTCTCTGTGATTGCTCAGGCCTGGATCTCAGATCACCTCCCCTGAGGTGGTTCTAAAACGTCTGCAGGCGCTCTCCAGAAGTGGACCTCTTTTTGCCCTCTCGTTCCTGGCCTTCTGGGTGGCCTGGACGTGGCCTGGACTTCAGTTCCTCCTCTGCCTGTGCCTTTACGATGGGTTCCTCACTGTGGTGGATCTCAACCACAACGCCCTCCTGGCCGACCTGGCTGTGTCGGCACACGACCGTACGCGTCTCAATTTCCACAGTTCCCTGTTCAGTGCGCTGGGCTCGCTGTCTGTCTTCCTTTCCTACTCCTTCTGGAACAAGGAAGACTTCTATTCCTTCAGGTTATTTTGTGTGACGCTTGCTGGCCTCTCCATGCTGGGCTTTGCTGTGGTTTCACGTCTTCTGAGCCACAGGTTCCAAAATGAAGTTCAACCACGCAAGAACGAGAGCCAAGAACTCACTGAGTAAGAGAACCCATGTTTTAACAATGTGTGAGATACAAAATGTTCCACAGCTGGTTATTAGCTCTAATGATCCCCATGGAACAACCTTGGTTAACTGCCTTGCTCAAAGGAGCAATGTTGACAGAGCGAGATATGAATGGCCAATGTTTGTGTTACAAGCAAAGCTCTTTAAAGGATGAGTTCACCCCAAATTTGAAAATGTCTTTGAAGTTGTTGTACATTCTCCAGCTGAGTTTTTGTATTTACGTTAGAGAGCTGACACCAGTCATACTGGTTCTTGGCCTACCCAGCAGATACATGATCACAAATGAAATTTGAGTACTATGATGGAATGTGATGGTTATCAGTGAACATTTTATGTAAGTAAGAAAGTAAGAAACTAGTACAGAATGAAATATGCTTCAAAAAATGTTTACATTTTTGGTCGAACTTTCCTTTTAACAGTTAGGATACAACAACGCTTGCCTAGCTAACAAATCAGAAAGACTTCCATTTAAGGTAAATGTATTAAAATAGTTAGATATTCATTAAAATAGGCTGCTAAACTGATCAAAATCATGAGAAAATGTGTTTCAGCTATAAACTACAGATAGTTTGTTTTTTCCAAAATAGAATCTGTGCTTTTTATTATTCATTCCCACCCACACAGTATTTCTCAAGATGTGAGTTTTGATTCCTTTACGTCTTTTCTCACCTTTGTTTTTGCCATTTACTTTTTTCTTCTATTCCACCAGTTCAGTTATTTACTTCTTATGTAGCTATTAGTATAACTGTGCTGTATTATAGGTTGCTGTAAATTGCAAACACTGAAACAAAGTTCACGCTAAAGCTAAAAGCCACGAGAAGCTGTGTTAATTTTATCATGGTTCTTACTCGTGGTAAAATCACTGTAACATATGGATGTGAGTAAATTAAATACACAAGTGTTTGAATAATCCAATGTTTTGTTAATAATAATCAGAATAATCAGTTATTTTGTCCAGTATTGTAGTTAATTAGTTTCTGTTTGCTAAGCAGCATTGAAACTTATTGGTGCAAGTTGTTAACGTATTTTTCTCTTATCTTCATTTCTTCTAATGTTCCTCTAGACTCAGTGTTGGTCATGCTCCTTTTACCTCACCTGGGAAGCCCGTCACACTTGGGGAATATCTGAAGCAGCTGTCGCGCCACAAAAACTTTATGTGGTTTGTTTCTATGAACCTTATACAGGTAAATGTGAACATACGATAAAGGCTAAGTTCCACCCAACAGCTTCCTATTAGGATAACAATTCTATACTTTTCCTCTTCTCTGTAGGTTTTCCACTGCCATTTCAACAGCAATTTCTTTCCCCTGTTTTTGGAGCACCTCCTGTCAGACCGTATATCTGCCTCCACCGGTTCCTTCCTGCTGGGTAAGAGACTTTTATTGAAAGACAGAGATAAAGAACTCGGTCACATGACTGCAGCAGATTAACAGTGTCGGCTGTGTAATGCTGCTTGTGGGAACCTGAAGGTTTCAAAAGAAGTTTTATTAGAACTAATGACGATTTCCCAGATTCGCTGCTTTTGTCTTCATGGTTCTGTTGAATTCTTCTGTTTTCCTGGCACAGGTTTTTCTTACATTGCCCCTCATCTGAACAATCTCTACTTCTTGACGCTGTGCCAAAGACTGGGAGTCTATCAGGTGATTCGCTGGCTCTTCCTGCTGAAGCTGGGTCTCAGCATAGCCATGCTGCTAGCTGGGGCAGACCAGGTGTACCTGCTCTGCATCTTTATTGCTAGGTGAGAAATGAACCAGACCTTCCGTTTTCAGGCTACAGGTGTTCTGCGTCGTGCATGATGGGAAATTCGTGAATGTTTTAGTTATTAATCTTTGTTTGAAAGAGGCAGGTGTGCTTTTGTTGGTTCAAGACCCGCTACAGAGAACTTATATCCATGTTAACAGACAAAGGACATGTGCTGTAGGAAGTGTAGACAAGTATCCTCTTAATATTGTTACCCCAAGCTAAATGAGCTAGATAAAATTGCAATTATTTTTAAAAAGGCTCGCTTTGTGCCTGAATGTTAGTTAACAAAATGATGCATTCGAATATTGGAATAGAATGAAGTCATTTTTCAACAGGCTTGTCTGTTGTCTGTCTCCATTAGTAATCGTGTGTTTACCGAGGGCACATGTAAGCTTCTAAACCTGGTGATCACTGACCTGGTAGACGAGGACTTTGTGATGAACCGCCGACAACAAGCAGCTTCTGCCCTGCTCTTTGGCATGGTTGCCTTGGTAACCAAGCCTGGCCAGACCTTTGCTCCACTCATTGGTACCTGGCTGCTGTGTGTCTACACAGGTGTGTGTTTGTACTGATAACATACAGTACTGAAACCTCATTACAATAAACACATTTACATTTTTTATTTAATAAGTGCAATTAATGATTTAGCAGATGCTGTTATCTGGATATGTTTTGTCCTGCACTATATTTAGAGAAGGATATTATGATACAAACTCACTTTCCAGGAAGTAATTCCAGGTTTTGTCCTTAATTCCTGTTATTTTCCAGGATATGACATCTTCGAGAGGAACTCAATGAGCACGTCACCAATCTCAGCCCCTGCGTCCCCCATGCCGCTGCGTCAGGGTTGCTTTTACCTGCTGGTGTTTGTACCGATCACGTGCGCCCTCCTTCAGCTGCTGGCGTGGTCCCGCTTCAGCCTGCATGGGCGCAGGCTGCAAAACATCAAGGCCCTGAGGCAGGGGGCCCAACACAGCCACCTCATTGATGTCAAAGCTATCTGAGGCTCTCCATGTAGGCAGGAGAATGAGGAGGGACCTGTACATTCCTTAAAACCAGGCATTCTGCCAACAGACTGACCCAGAATAAAGAACAATGACGCCAAATACTGCAAGAGACTTTTAAGAGAGAACATATGGCCCTGCATTTTACTGAAACCTGCCTTACTTTGTTATGTTAGCTAACTGTTAAATATTCATACTGAGTATGTACTTGGGACCAAATGTGAGATTAACAGTTTAAATAACCAGGTGGTTTGGGACCATTCTAACCAGGAGTTACCCCTGAAAAGCTCCTGATTTGATGTTTCACCGTATAGTTTGATGGGTTAGTTGGTTAAAGACAAATCAAATTCGTGTTTTACTGTATGGGAAAACACACAGAAAAGATGTTCAGAAAGGGCATGTTTACAGTAGTGTTCAGCAACATTCCAGGAACACTCAATGAGGAATTGCATGGGTGTCTTGTTTTCTTTGACACCATCAGGACTCATTGTCTTTGTAATTTGACCTAATGGTAAAGATGTTTTGTGGCCAGTAAAATTTGTCTTATATGACTTTGAAATGTATTCAGTCGCCCATTGCCATCAATGATGATTATTATTATTATTATTGGTAAAAAAAATGTATATTACAGTTCATGTAAACAAAAATGCTGATTGTGTTTACTAGCATGTTTGACTTAACTTATTTTTGTACCAAATGAGCAGTTTCACTTTATTTTTGTGTTTTGACATGAAGTGTTCAGTTTGACTGATAGGGTTTAGGAGGGTGACATTAAAATATAAATGGAGTTCCTGAAGGTACAGAAATAGTTTTATACTAGAGTTTTCCAAATGTACATTTATAGTGCCAACTTTATATTCTCAACTTTTAGAAAAGAGCCATTTCTCAGCATACAAATTTGCAGTGATTTTTTTTTTCAGTTTACCTTTATATAAAGTAGCAACAAGACCTTTTAATGTTTTTATTTTTTTTTGTTACATTTTTTTAAGGTTGAATCTTCAGTTCAGCAATTACTGGCTGCACAATGGGCACATATGCTGTCTTTGTTATTTCTTGATATTTCATGGTTATTTCCTCTGGGATTTCTTTGACTTAACAGGAAATGTTTCAACTTTCACACATTTTTTTCTTACAGTGTCACAGACTGAATTATGTCTTGGTATATATGAGTCCTTTTTGTGCTTTTGTCTATTCATTTTTGCATTATGACATTGTGCTAGCAAATAAATGTTGTTGTTTCACTAAAGTATTGTTTCAAGATATCCTTGTCTTTGAGTTGCCAGCAGTACAATTCTTTCATTAGAGCCACTTTTAAATCCAACTCTGGAATAGCTGATAATTATAAAGACAGGCAAACTTTCTGAGGAACAGAGCCTTAATTTTCAATTATAAACTGATTAAATCCCATTATAAAACTGCAGATTTCAAAGTGTTGTTTAATTTTAAAGTAAAATTAAAAGTATGCATGTATTTTTGGATGATCATATTCTTGTCATACCCCACAACTGGCTGTTAGTAAAAATATTAGATTATAAATTCTAAATATTATAAGACTAAACCTTAAACTTTAAGTCACTTTTTGGTAATTTGAGGATTATTTAGGTATACAATTATACATGTTATATATAATAATATTTTATAATAATGATTACAGATAATGTGCTATTATTGCTTAAATAGCAAAAACAATGTCTAAAACGATACATACGACTTACTTAGTATTTATGTAATTTCATCTATAACATAAACATAACTAAGCATACACCTAGTATATAATGAACAACAAAAACAAGCCACCAAGATGAGGCACCACCTGATTAGACAGGTTCAGGTATTGAATTACTTCAGTATAATTGGTTCCCATGAGAACACATGATTTGCTTTGAATTAACATCCCTTTGTGAGTCCCTTTGTTTGGTGGATTGAAGAGTATAGTGTATAGCAAAATCAAATGCAAATGATGATGTTGGTCATATTTGTAGCTATTGCTCAGCCACTCAAGAACACTGGGTTTGATTTTTTCTGTGTTGTGGACATCATCAGCTGGGTGTTTGAGTAGTTTCCTATGTGGGAAGGACTGGATTATGTCAGCAAATTAAACAACTTCATGTCATTTTATTGCAACAGAAGTAAGAAATCCCCGTAATCCCCCTTCACCCATTCCCTGAATTGATCAGGTTTTTGGTCTTGAGGAAGCTCTTCTTAAAAGGGCAACAGCTAAAAACCTATGTAATGAATGTGATGTGAATTTACAGATGGATATTGGTTTGTTTGTTTTTAACTTATGATATGCATGGGTCTTAGACATTTCCATATATTCTGTAGAAATTACTACTATTATTACTATTACTATTAGGACCACTAACCTGAGGCAGAGCTTACCATCAAAACTGACTTTGTACTGGGGCCCAGAAGAATTCCACATTACACCCCTAAATATTTAAGCATGTTTAGGTCCCTTACAGTTTTATTTGTCCCCCTCAATGTTGGTCCTGCCCTTTAATTGTACAGATAACAGATTTTAGCTGTTTTGCTAGCTTCCATCAGACTTGTCACGTGCCCTTTTTAAAATCCTGGCCTCCCACCCCATATCATTAAACCCCAATGCAAATAATTGACTGCCAGAAAACATTACAGACTGACAATAAAAAGCAGGCCACTCTCCTGAGTTTAGGGACACAGATTTCAGTGATGTCTCCATGACATATCATGTACTGAACAAAATCACTTATCACATTAAATTATGCGTATTTCATGATCATTTCTGTCTCCACACTGGACTTTCAGGGGTTCACACTTAAAAATCTCATATCAAACCGTTTTCCCATCACTCGGATTGACTAGCGTTAACGTTATTCCCCCTATGGTGATGCCCTTTTAAATAAGTCCCCGCCCTGATCCTCGAAGCCCCTCCTTTATGCATGTCAATACTTTGACATGTCACGTGATTGGCGGAATGGTCATTGAAAGGGGAGGAGCGAGTGTGAAGCTCGGTGTGTATTGAAACCCTCTTTTCTGTGCCTGCATTCCAACCCCATCAAAGCCTGAAAGAGAGAAGAGGGAAAAAACCCATAAATAATATCATGGTGAGATCGGGCCGTTTTGAGGATCGACACATGGACACACATTCTCAAGAATCGGCCGCGATAGGATTCAGAAACTGCGAGGAAACACACGGCTCTAATCTACTTTTGATTTCTTTCAAACACTAAAGCGAGAGGCTCGATGGGGTCCGTACAGAGACGTTTTCTTTTTCATTTTTAAACAGAAACGCAAAATAGCAGATGACAGACGCCAATAGCGAGATCGGTTCCGTTTCCCTTTAAATTATGAAGGGCTGTCTGTATATTTTTGGACGTGTATCGGAATATGACATTAGAGCTGGTTGCCTTTAAGCACTTCGTTTTTTTCTCTGGACTGTAATGAAAGGACATAGACACGGGTCCCGCGCCGTAGGGAAACGATCCGAAGTATTTTAAATGTAACATTTAAAGATACATTATAAAAGCAGATTGATACATTCGGCGTTACATTGTTAGGTTGCATTAAGCGTTTTGTGGGGCGCTTTAGAGAGATCAGAGTAAAGGCACTTTTTCGGTCCAGTTTTCTGTAGACTTGGGAGTATATTGACTGGTTACATACCAGTGTACGTTTTCTCACTGTTCCTTTGTTATAATGAGGGGGAATGTGGTATGCTTGTGATCTATACATATGTTTAAGGATTGACCGTTCGGTTAGGTTCAGATTGTAATTTTCCGTAAAATTACAACATAAAACGATCTAAAAGATATTTTGCCAACTTTAACGTGACAGATTTTAACGTAAAGTGTAATGCGCGAACGGGCTGTGTTAATATGCATCAGAAAGATTATAATCCTCTTTGGGAATAAAATCCATGTCAGTGTGATGCTATAAACGGATCCGCTGCATAACCATAACCTTGTGAATATAGAAAGAACAAGAATAATAATTCACTTTTCAAAAGCTTTAGCAGTTTATTGCTTAAGGCTGTTCTCGAAAAGGGCCGATCAGCGTGTCTTCACCTACCAAACGAGGAGCTGTCAGGCTGGTCGCGCAGTCTGGATTATTCATAGTCGTCATAGATAAATAGTGGGCGCAGGAATCATCGCTACACACGCAGAATATAAACTAGTGTGTTGGCATTTAAAGTCACAAGACAGAAAGTCCACTTCACTGCTTTGGCAATAATACAGAATTCCCGTGACGCCTACAGTTGACACGACAGAACGAATAAAGAAGTGGGTGGTGTATGATGTTGCCGTGAGCTGTATGAAACGGTACTTTTAGAAAAGTATTGGCACGAAGTTGAGGTTTGTTAGACTAGGGTATAAGAATGCCCTTGTAGTTACCACGCCACGGTTTCTGTGACAGAGGAACGGATCTTGACTACAAAGGCCTTGAAAAAGTTAGGATTCTCAGAGCACCTCAAAGAGGTTTTTTTATGCAGTTTTCCGCTTGACTTTAAAGTTTTAGGTGAGCTCAGAACTTCAAAGCGTTAAAGATGGCAGAGAACTGGAAGAGCTGCCTTGAGGAGGAGCTCATATGCCCCATTTGTTTGAACGTGTTCTCCGAGCCAGTTCAACTCCCCTGCAAACATAACTTCTGCCGCGTGTGTATAAATGAGGCCTGGTCTAAAGATACTGGAATGGTTCGTTGTCCAGAGTGCAACCACGCCTACAGCCAAAAACCAAGTTTGGAGAAGAACCACAAACTGTCCAACATCGTGGAGAAGTTCAACGCATTAAACGTCGAGAAAACTCCGGCGGTCTTGCACTGCATTCTGTGCCGTCGTGGTCCTCCCCTCCAAGCTCAGAAGGTTTGCCTTAGGTGTAACGCACCCTGCTGTCATTCCCACGTACAGACCCATCTCCAACAACCTTCTTCCAATGCTGGACACCTACTGGTGGATGCTGAGGACGTCAGGGCCTGGAGCTGTCCACAGCATGACGAGTACAGACTGTATCATTGTGAAAGCGAGCATGTGGCTGTGTGCCAATACTGCTGCTTCTCCAGATGTGCTACCAACCACGGCCACGCGGTGTGTGATATAGAAGTCAGGCGAAACGATATCAGGGTAAGTGACCACATTGAGATGTCCAATCTTAGAAACAAATCTGGTCTTGCTAACCACAAACCACTATGTTCTGATTTCTTTGTCATTTAAGATGGTCTTTTAGCAGAAAGAGATTTGCTTCTGAACTATTTCTTTCTAGAAGGCGAGTTTTATCAATGTAGTTGCTAACTATTCTGTCCCCATCCCCCTTTTCTCTTCCATTTGAATGATAAACAATTGGGTAGCGCTGCAAACAATACCAAAGCTCTCCTCTGGGCTTATCTTCCCAGCACAGGTGCATCCTTGCGTGGCATTTTGGGGAGGGGGAGGACTACGACTGGAGAATTTAATGATGAGTCTTATTTTCTGTGGCACAGATGAGGGAAAAGGCCAGATTTGGATTTATTTACCCCTAACAACCTCTGCATTTTCCAAGGCTTGCTGCAACAAAATGACCTGAATTGTTTTTTTTTAGATAATTAACAATGCACAATGTTTTGGGAAAATCATTTCTAATGCTTTTGTATTGCTGAGAGGCCAATTCATAAATAAAAAACCAAGCAAAATACTGTATCGGGGCCACAGTGGGCTTTTAAACTGTCCAAATATTATAGAAAAGCCTTTTTGTATTACCTACATAAAAATATCTGGATATGGCTGGAAATTGCTTATAGTGCATAGTGCTGTTTTCTTTACAGTTGGGTTATGTTTGGATTAATGGGTAAAGCAGTCTTTGTGTGTGACTAATTTGATTCATGTGGAAATTGGCAGCATAATTTCAATGTTTGTTGATTACATAAAATCATAAGCCATCAGTTTTCTCTGACTTTGTTGAAGCTGTTTCTGTGAAAGGACATGCTACCATGACCGACCACCTAGCCAAAAAGGAGCCATTGATGTGCTGTAGTCCAAGCCAACTGAAACCGAAACCCTGTCTGTTTGCTAGGTTTTGTTTTTCCTACAGTTCACTTAGGCTTGTTCTTCTAAGTTGTTCGTGCATCTTGTGTGTTTCTCCACATTCACACTTGGTACAATTCAGTTTGACACCATTTCCACATTCATCTGGCACAAAGCAAAATGCCTTAGTCTGGGGCTGTAGCTCAGGGCAAGGTTGCTATTGCCTTGTTCACTCCGACCTTGGTGCAAGAGACGCTGGTTTGAAATGACAGCGATTTTGAGCACCCTACCCCCATTCCCCCTTGAGAGAGCTCCGTCCTGCATGGCAAGTCTGCACCACTGCCATGAGGTATTAGGTTCCACCCTCCAGGCCTCTGCCGGCAGCCTGAGCTCATCAGTCACTACAATTAGGCCATGGTCTTAGATCCTAGAGCTTCAAAGACATTCTCTGTCTTCATGCGGTTTTCTCCTCCTTGACCTTTCTTCTGTTCCTGATTGTTGATGTGGATAAACATCAGTTTAATCTGTAAAGCAGTAAATGGTTTCAAACCCATGTTTTTACAAACCCAACACGTTTGACAGTCACCCATCGCGGTGCACGGCAGTAGATTTCTGGTTTGTCATCTGAATGACTTCACTATATTTTATGCTATCTTTAGGTTAAATCACTGCGGTGTTATACATTGAAGGTATACAGCTCCATGAGGTTTAAAATAATGCAAGAACTGTAACAATTTAGGCAAGATACACAGAGTTAGATCTTGTCGTAAACACATGCTGTTTTTACTAACGTGAAAAGGTTAGCAGAGCCCGTATCAGTAAGAGACTTAACCAAAAACTGATTCCCTGCCAAATCCAATCCAATGGATTTGTGCCACAAGAAAATGGGTTTGATGCACAAACTAGAAACGCGAACCGGGACTTAATTCTTGCTTAAAATTGTTTGTTCACCCGGTACCTTGCGATTTTGGATGCAATTTGTCATGCGCTCAACAAACAAAATCTGTTGAAAGGAAAAGGTTTGGCTGCACGTATCATCAGCAATGATTGATGTTGTTCATTTGGCACAGAGGGTACAGTCAGCTGTTATAAGCATCTGTCAGATGGGGTGATTGAAGATCATTAGTCTGCAGCTCATCTCTCCCTGGGTCTTCCGTTTGTCCCATACTGCTGCATTCTAAAGACGTTCACATTGATTCTCTTTGTTTTTGTTTCTTGTTTGCTGTTTGTAGCCCAGACGAATCAGAATTACACCCGTAGTTTTGCTTATACCTGTTACCAAAACAGAATACCTGTTTTGTGTGAGGGTTTTATTCTGTAAGCAAGGTTATTACATTTTGACGTCACGCTACTGAATTAGACGTGCCCCCAGTCAGCATTAGCAGCACAACCCTTGTTTTTCAACCGTAAGCTTTGGAGCATAAGTGGCTTGGTGTGGTTGAGGTTTGTCCTCTTCGAACAGGAAGCAGTTATCTGCGAGCTAGCCTGCATTCATTACAGAGCTTTGCTCCAAAACACACGCTCGCAGGGTCAATGCGATTTGTCTCTGCCTTGGTCGCAGACAAAGACAAAATGGTGAAAGAGAGTGTGAAAGAGTGTTAGCCGCTTCTTCTTTCTCTCCTCTGCACTGTCTGTCCTTCTGTTTCTTTTTCCTCTCTCATATTCCCCTCTGAATATACAGATATGAAAAAAGAGCTTTGTTGCCATGACAGCACCCCCACCTTCTCTTTTGTGACTGCCTCTTGCATGAGGCGTTTGTTTAATTAAAGCTAATTTGGTTTGTTCCTTAGGTACCAGTGAACTTCTGTCAAGGCGTCGCAAGTCATTTGTCGATTGTGTTTTCCTTTGTTTGCTATTGAATATGAAAGGAAAATAATTGAAATTCCTCTTTAGCCACCAATCACTCTCGGTGGGGGCCTTTACAATTGCATTCATTGAGAGTAAAGGAACAGGAAGTTAGCAAAAGCAAAGCTACTTTTGTGTCGTCACAACAGAAGAGACTTTTATTTATCAGAAGTTTTTTCATTGGTTTTAACAAAAGCTTTTTATATGAATGCAGAATATTCTAGTTCATCTGAATATTAAATGGATCATTTGTTTTGTTGTCTGTAAATTATATTGTAGCACCAAGAATTGTTAGTTTACTGAACTGAATATAAATTTCTGATGACTAATTTCAGTCTTCAAGCATTACTAATGTAGAACATGTATCCGGTCTTTTTGAATCTATATCTGTATATATCTTGCATCCCACCCACTTTCATCTTTTTGTGAGTTTTTGGCTTGGCAATATATAATCTTTTTACAATACATTCACAATTATTTGGTGGTAATATACAGATTGATAATTTTGATTCATGTCCATTTCAGTTTTTTAATTTAAAACTATAATTTAATAATGATTTTTGCCACTGTAGTCTCTGTAGCATTTTTATATATTAAAATGTTAATAAAATAATAAATTTAGGTAAATATTGCTGTTCATTACGATAGATATTCTTTTTAGTGCATATACATGAAAATGATTTAATATCATCCTTTGTTGTGTTCATATAGGTAAAATCAGTATACAGTATGTAATTGGATTTTTACAGGTTTTTTTGTTCTTACATTGAATATTTTTAATCAGTCTGACAAAAGATCCAACATCAATTATCTCAAGTCACTGTTTAGATCTCTGAAAGTGTCCAGATATTGACTGATTATTCAGCCTGGCTGATTTATTGCTCTAGTATTGTTCAAATGGTTGAAAAACATAGATTTACATTTTTTTAAGCTGTATTTCCCACCCTTAAACAATATAAAGTTATTCAACCAGGCCTTAAAATATAAAAAACAATATTAACCTAAAATGTTTTTCTTTCAGCAAATGCTGATTAAACAGCAGGACCGGATTGAAGACCGGGTTCAAGACATTGAGGAGCAACTCTACAAACTAGAATCTGACAAATGTCTCATGGAAGTAAGTGTGACTGTTTCATACATTATGATCAGCAGAACAATTGTATCCTTTGCAGGTTTACTAAGTAAACACTTAGCTTTAATCTAGGCCACTCTTCCTGTGGCTGTGATTAATGACCACATTAGAACATTTGTACAGGTGTGTGATAGTTTCTCATGCCTATTTCAGCCTAGTTCTCATGTCACGTAAAATCCAGTTTCGACTTTGGTTCTTTCTTGCCATCCGTAAAGAATTAGATGCAGTGTGTAGCCATTGTTAAATTTCTCTAAGATTTGCATAATAACTGATGGTTTTGTGCCAACCCGTGGCTGATCCGTGAAACCTCAGGACAAAGTGCAACATTTAAAGGAGGAGGTCCAGCTGCAGTATCAGAAGATGCAGCAGCTTTTGGAGGAAGATCTAGGGAAGACCCTGGAGGTTCTGGATAAAGCCCATTCCAAGTTCTGCCAGGAGAACTCGGCACAGGCCCTCCAGCTTCACCAGAAACAACAAGAGGCCAAGAAACTGCTCAGCTCTATCCAGATGGTTTTCGATAAGGCAGAGGACATTGGTTTTATGAAGGTGACCTGATTTTTATTGCCGTTGTCGCTGCTAGATGCTCTGTGTTTGTTATAAATGGTGACATTTAGCAGTGTTTTAAAGTGTCCTGTGTCATGGCACGGATGATGAAGAGTATTTTTCTGCCAGGCAGTTATGGGTGAACTCAGATTTATAACCAGCAATAACATCGTGATAGTGTTCAAAGATGCCAGAAATGATTATATTTGGTCCCATGTAGAATAGTCGTCTATTTATCTTGTGCTAGATACACAGTTCACCTCTCTGGAATGCAGGAAATATGAAGTGTATTATTTAGATTGGGTTTCAGTGTTCAGATTACTTGTGCTGGTTCAGTTAAACATGTTTTTTTTCCTAAACCTGTGAGACATTTCAAACATGTTGCTACACAACATTGTAAAGTGTGATATTTAAACTGTAATCTTTTTCTAATGTTCTAACATTCTAACTCATTCTATTGTAATGCTCATTATTAACACTGTTTTAGGCCAGAAATTAGACATTTAGTAACTTAGTAACACTAATATATGCTGTTATTTTTGTTCTTTTTAGAACACAAAGTCTGTGAAAATACTAATGGACAGGTGAGTCACCAGTGCACTGGAAAAGCAAAGTTTTCATACATTATTCATTATCATTTTGGTTTTCACTCCTCTCTTGTTATTGTGTAAGTGTAAACAATAGCTTGTGTGGTTAATTTTTGTGATTTATATATTTGTGGTTCTAGGTCTCAGTCGTATGTGGGCAGCACATTGTCACCTTACAAAGTGGGCAGCCTGAACTCCAAACTCTTTCTGTCTGAAATCTCTAAAAGAGAGAAAAACCTCTGCAAAATGCTGGAAGGTATTTCTGAAATAATATATTCAAGTATTAATCATCTAAAATCCTCTGATCTCCATCAGATCTCACTGCAACATTTCTGTGTTTTTAGATTTTAATAATTTGAATAATTAACCATTCTGTTCTTTCCCCCTTTGCTTTTAAGCTCCATTCAGCGCTCCAGCAAATTTTTTCCAGAGTATCCCAGCATACCTGTGTGAGAAGCGCAGGCATTCCATGGCGTTCCCCGAAGGCAGCGGAAGCAGCCGAGCAGGCGCTAGCTTCATGGATTCTTCCTCTTCATCAGGCCCTGCAGCTGCAAAGCAACCATGCCTGAGTCTCACTCAGGGCTCTGCCTCAGGCGAGGGCCAGTCCTCCCAGCAAGCTCTCGGGCCATGTGGTTCCGCCCAGCACGTCGGAAGCAGCAGCAGCTCAGCTTCTGGCTCCCAATCTTTACCCCATTCCGCCTCCGTATTTTCCCACTCCCATTATCCGAACAGCAGCACCTCCCAGCTGCCCCAGTACGGAGCCCGGAAGATCCTGATGTGCACAGTAGATAATTGTTACTGCTCAGGGGTGCCTTCCGTGTCCAACCACCGTGGACATCCACCCTACCCTCGCTCCAGTTCCTTTCCCTGGCCGGTGAGCTCGCAGGAATACTCACACGGCCCTCTGCCCTCCGCACCAGCCATGTCGCAGCCCCTCCAGAGCCTATCCATGCGTGACTGGATCGACGCCTCTCAGTCGCACAGGCACACTGACTTCTACAGCCTCTACGGCCAGTCTTCCACCAAGCATTATGTCACCAGTTAACCCCTGTCGCAGTGACTGCTGCCAGTCACCGGATGGGGCGTGTTTTGCGCTCAGAAATGTCTTAGAGATGCATGAGGGGCATTTTTGTACACAGATCTTATCAATCATTTAGAATGAACTGCTGGAGTCTGAAAGCAGTAAAAAGTTAATATCACAAACTCAAGCATAGCTTTGCACATTATTTAGGCACTAATGGTGTTGTAATTCCGTACCATGAACGCAAGTTACTCTTCTAGAAACATTTTTTGCAGGAGATGCAAAATGAATGGAGGACGTTGTCATCAATAATGTTGCACTTTCTTGGTAAAATCCAAATTTTCGCAATTACAGTTGACTCCCTCAATGAAACTATGGAGGTCAGCAGTAAAATGATTCAGTCAGCGCCTAATGAAACTTATTGTCAATTAAGGCAATTTACTGTTGAGAGAACTGTAGCCCACAAGTTTTATTATCTTCACATGGTTGTCATTTGTTGGGATACTCGTACGCAGCATGTGCAAGAACTCTGTATGGTTGTCCCAGCCTTCCATATTTTAGCTTTTGTTTTTGTTTAAACTGGAGTCTGTGGTCTTTTTATTCATCGCAAATAGCACAAGCACATGTTAGCTTGGATTTTAACGCTTTGTTTTGGGTTGTTTTTAACACACACGTTAGGAGATTAAAACAGCACAACACTGTCGCGATTACGTCGCCATTTTGCTTCTCTGCCTTCAATTTAAATGATTCGCTTAGATTTGTGGTTCCTCCGGTGCCGCTCGGCTTCCAAAGTCACGGGCCTTGATGGGTTCGAGAACGTGTCCCCGCCCACATCATTCAATCCGGTTCTCATCCAGACGGCGCTGTCTGTCTCTCACGCCCCTCAAAGCCACAGAAATGCTCCCCTTTACATCCTGTATGTTAAACACAGGATGTATTGGTTTTGCATTCTTTCGTTTAGCCACGGCCTCTCATTATATCTTTAGACGGGCTTTAGACGCATCAGTTGCAGGCAAACGGCCTGTTTTCAGAGGGTCATGGTGCAATTGATTCCTCTGTATTTACTGTCAATGCTGTAATTGTTCTTCCTTGTGTTTCATAGCATTTCCAGCTAGAAGCAACAGACCTTCTGACTTCCTGTTTGTTGCTGAGTGCATGTGGAAAAGAGTTTATATGCACTCATAGAAAAATAATAAAACTGCTAGCAGTTATAAAAAGACTTTTTAAACAGGGAATGAGATTTTTGGGGGGTTTTCTTTTGTCTTTTTGTTAAAACAACTCAAGTAAAGGAAACATTGACCAATGAACGTTATAAGACTAACTAAAAACTGGGGATGTAAGTGGAGGCAAGATTTTCTCTTGTAAATATTTTGTGAAATGAAAAAGACTTGTAATTTGGAAAAAAAAACTTGTTGAAAATAAATGCTAATTTCAAAAATGGTTTAAGATTCAAATGTGCATGTTTTAACATGTCGGGTCACAGACTTAGCTGTTTATTAGACACAATCTAATAAATGCAAAAATTCTTTTGTAGTTTTTTTTGTGGTTGAATGCAAGTAACTCAAGTAATGAATTTTAACCTCAGGTTCTTCATGCAGACTTAAAATAGACCATTGCTATGGTAACACTCATTAACACTTAAGTTGTTTAAACTATAATAGAATGAAATGCTTTTAGACCTGACCTAAATGAACAGTTCACTCATAAATGAAAAGTCTGTCTTAATGACTTTTCTCTAAGAAACATGATTTACAACTGAATGTCTAAGCTGTTCTTTCATAAAGTGTAGATGAATGATGACCACAGCAGCTCTGTGTTGTTGTTTTTTTGTCCTGTGTGCAGCTCAACAGCCCCTGGTCCACATAAACCATAATTTTACACACTCTCCTGTGTACATTCCTCAAAAGTATATGGGCTGGTAAAGAAATGAGGGTGATTGAATTTTCATTTTGGGGTAAACTATCGCTTTAAAAAAATTCTGACCAAGTAGGATCAAGTTGAAACCAAATGTGAATGAATTTGAGAAACATGCAATGTAATCTTAAGTATGTCATTTTTATAATGTAAACATTTTCATAAAATTTAAATGTTGTGGTAGAAGACACTTGGAGGGTTAGACGTAAAACCAATCAAATAAAATGAAAATGAAAGCAAAATATATAAGATGCCAGAATGCTTCAATCCATTAATATCTAGACAAGAAATTTAGGTTAACAGCAGTTATTTTTTTCATCTCTAAACTGAAACTCACCCACTCACTCTCCATATGACTAACATGGGAACTAAATCAATTCACTTGGATCTTTATATAATTTTAAATGTGTTCATTTACATTTTCTCTGCCCATCATGTTTATTGTGACTTTCTAGACCTTTTGAAACCTAAATGTGAGTTTTTATGCATTTGGGGATTCATTACTTGTACTATAATAAAAATGGCCACCTGTCAACACGTTTACAGTAGCATGTAATAAATTGGAGACAAATAGTGAAAAACAAGGGTGTGATCTGCATATGCTGACATTTGCTTTTTCTGTTAAGCCATGGAAATAATGAATGTACTTTGCAACTGTCAAAAATTAAGGCCTGTTTTTCAGTTTGGTTTTGTGTGTGCGTGTCTGTGAGAGAGTGAACGTTGAACTGAAGATTTATTAATGATCTGCGTGACTAAACCTGAGTGATCTGAATTGGATGTGTGCCTCTCACATGTGGCTACCTGTGTGTGTGTGTGTGTGTGTGTGTGTGTGTGTGAGCATGTGTGCACACACAAGAATGAGGCTCTGATGCCGTTTGTATAACCTGAGAGTGAGCAGCCCCTTCTTTTCCTTTTTGAAAGAATGTCTGATGCTTGACTCTAAATAGCATCTCAGCATTTTTAGTGCAGCACATGGCGAATGGAAAAGAAAGTCACAGATATTCATAGGCTGGAGCAGAAAATAAACAAATAGAAAAGAATAATAAAACATCTGGTTTCTCTGGAAGCTGCACAAATTATCAGAGCTGTACACAAAAATGGTCTCTGTGTGGCCAATTTTCCCATCAGAAATGGCTGTAGTGCTCAATGCTTTAAACCCCTGGGTATTAATGTGATGGCGTATATAGTGTGTGTGCCACATTGCAACTGAATTGTGTGGCAAACCAATCATAGCAGCTTGTCAGTGTTGTGGAGTAACTAACTAAAAGTAGCAACACCAGCATATCAGTTAGGTGTTAGGTGACTGCAGTATTTGTAGTTATTGTCATCTTAAAGGGATATTTCCCCCAAAAATAAAAATGTTTCCCATGTCATTCTTAACCTATATGGTTTTTATCTTTATTAAGTTTGTCAGTGGTTTTGTGTCTATACAAAGTAAATGGGTGTTATTGTTGTTTGGTTACAACATACTTTCTTTTGTGTTCTTCAGACACAAAAAAGTCATACAGGTTTGAAATGTAAATGGTGGAAGTTTTGTTTTTAGGTGAACTATCCCTTTAAATATTTCAATGTTGTTAGCTAGTTTTATATAAGTACTGTATATAAAAAATATACTATAAATAATTGGGTGTGGTACTTTAAAATATTGTACATTTCCCCTACAGTCCTGGCTTGAAATCCCATATGGTTTGCATGATTATATATTCAGTAGCTGATTTTGTGGCTCGTTGTAGCCAGACCTTCTATTAGAACGTCCCAGAGGAAGCTGAATGTCTATTAGATTAATGGAAAGTTTTCCTCTTAGGCAATAATATCCTCTTTTCTCTCTAAACCTGTTTTCACAGGCTAAAATACTTCAGCAGTGCCGGCCACTGCCTCTCTGATTTCAGCAGAGTTTGTGTATGTGTGTTGGCTCTCATTATTCTTTTGAGCTCCCTTAGCTAAGCTTGTACGAGAAAGAAACAATTCAAAGTGAAACTATTTTACAGGAGGAAACTTTGCCACAAAGCCCAGAATATCTTTGCCAATCAAACTACTTTAACTGGGTCTAATAGTGCAGGCGCAGGTTATTTTCCTGAAAGGCCAGCTGAGCTTGAGTTTATGTGTGGACCCTGGCCTCCGGCATCAAACTATTTTTTGCTGATGTCTGCCTCAAGATCCTGCTCTTCATCATGTGCCCTTCTCAGCCCTCAAAACAGCTGAAGGAGGGAGTGTGTGTCACATCGTTTTGAAATGCCTTTGGTCATATTTCAGAGGAATCTGTCTCTGCTGGCACCATGAAATTATTCGCCTGGCCCCTGCAGTGAGTCGCTCACAGTGTGTGTGTACGTGCGCATTAGCGAGAGAGATTTTTATGACCTCGGGGTGTTTCTCCATTTGAATGAATCTGTGTATGTGTCAATGAGGCAATTTTTGTCTCTGCTAGGAAAAAAATGCTAGTTAGAGGCTGGCCGCCTCCTTCAAAATGATCAAACTTGTCATTCCACCTTGTCTGCCGCCTGCCCACTTATGCTGGGAATGTGCTGAACAAAGTTTGGGAGGAATGATGAAGGGGAGTTGGGAGGGGTCGGTCGTCATGACAAGAGAGTCTGAGAAAGCCACTCTGATGTCTCGCAGACGTGACGGCAGATCTGATGGAAGCGAATTTGCCAGATGTCTTAACTGGTGATTTGTTAGCTTCAGGACAGATGTCTGAGCCATTGAAACTAATGATTTAAGACACGATTTAATAGAAGTGATAATGACATTAATCAAAGAGATGCTTTCGGTTTGTAAGAAATGTGCAGCGATGATGGTGAAGTGTCAAAACACTGAATGTTTCTGCGAGGAGGGGGCCACCAGCTGCAAGACACTGAAGATGGAACTCAATGCACCATTGCGTCTGTATTGCTCCTTTTTACCCAGCAGCAAGAACTGAACGTTAATGTGGTACGACCCGTAAACATTGAAGTCAATGTGAAATGGCAGTTGCAAATCATTTTACAGCTGTAATGTGATGTATACTATTGAGTGAAACAAAAAATAGGGCGGGAAGTGATTTCATTTATTGGAAATTGATTGGGTCATTGAAAATGGGCATTCCAATCCACGAAGGAACCAGATCTGAATCTACACAAAAATTGTGATTGACTTAATTAATACTTAATTATTATCAGCATTTAATATGGAATGTTATGGCTTTAGTTCCAAATAGAACAATATAGTTGCTTATTTTACTTATGGGAAGCAGGGATTTGGCAATGCTGAGCCTGTCATTAATACTTAATAGATCTCTGCTTTTGTCCATGACCCTGGCTGGATTAATGTTCTGACTACTGCTTACAGAGGCTGTTTTCCCTCTCAGATGGTAATAAATGTGACTGTTGTTTGATTTGAACAGACAGGGATTAGCTGTTTCCAGCACAGTGAGGGACCACACTACAGTTGCACTTTTTACAGATTTGCAAGAGATTGGAAATTTTATAGTTAAAGGCAGTATTTTCAAACTGCGGTCCACCTTAAATACCAAGGGGGTCCAAAGAAAATTTGGGGGGAAACAAATACCTCACTGCCAAACCAAAGTATACAGTATGATATTGCGCAACAAGGTCTTCTGACCCAACCTGAAGGTTGTATTCCTAAAGTATATTAAATATATATTTGCTGTTCATTTTCTCAATTTCTTTAGGATGATTTTCATTTTCAGGCAAAAATCTGAAACTACAAATCTGAAACACAAACTGTATATAATATATGGTTCATGTGAGTGGCGGTCAGGTACAGTTTGAATATAAGGTTCTTCATACAAAAACTCTGGTTTAACCTGCAGTTGGACATTTTAGTGAATACATGATCAGACTGTATATTTTTTGTATTCACTGCGCGTCACAGTTTTCTGCTGCGTTTTAAATATATTTATAGCACGCCGGTTTTGCTTAGGATTTGCGGGTGAGCGCCGTTTCACGTATTTTCATCCTGCATTTCAGACTGCCGAAAGAATGAACAACAGGACGGAGGTGATGAGCTTCACTCCCCTGTGTGTGTCAGCGGAGATGCTGGGAACCCTGTGACCCAGATCATCCCTTCACACAAGCCCGATGTAATTGAACACCAGCCACTTTCCTCCCTCCTCTTCCTCCGCCAATCCTCAGTGGACCCAATGATCTGACACACACACACACACACACCTGTGCGTCTCTCCTGGCGTTGCTTTTATTCCTCTATCTCCCTGTTTCCCGCCCCACCTCCACGTCTCTTTCATCATTTCTCTCCCTCTCTTTACTTGACTCTTCATTCACTCTCGTCTGACAGCCTCGGCGATGCTAAAGGCAAAGAACTGGACAGAAGATGAAGAAACAGAAGCAGTAAGTTCAAACGCATGTTGTGCAGGTTGAAGACACATGGCCTGGAATCTCAATGTCTTGGAGATGTTACACAACGAGCGATTCTTTCGTTCATAAACATTTCAAGCGAGAAATCTGGGGATTTAAGCTAGACGCGCTATTTGCGCTGCGTCCTCCTGTTTTTTTTTAGCGTTTCCCTTCACGTAATGGTATCAAAGATAAAACGTCAATTTAAAAACGCGCCCCAGGTCCTTTGCGGTTCATTTTTATGTTGCATGTAGGTTATTTCTAACATGCTTTCCAACGCAAGAACACGTCCTGTGTGAACAGGCCCCCAAGGCCTCGGGGTGGTCCCGTTCACGCAGCAGCTGCAAAACAGCTGCCCGATTCCCATCAAAATGCACAAAAAAGCAAGAAATTTACCGTGCTAACTCCTCCCCCTCCACACACACACACATGCACATATATGGTGCCACACGATCGGGAAAAGCAGCTATCGACACTGAAGCACATTCCATATGTTTTCAAAATGATAACGTGGTCATTAGGTGCACATCTGAACCTTCAGAGAAGATCCAGATGATCTCCAGAACAGTGTCCCGTGTGGCAAAGCCTGACTGCTCTGTGCAGAGATCTGTGTGGGTGTTGGGCCTTTTGTGTCTGGCTGAGGTGCATAATTATGTCTCCTTCACTGCACCCCTCTGACAGCCAGTATTTTAATGGCACTCAAAAACAGAGGTGCTACTGCCTGAACCGACGTTTAAACCACATTGAGAGCTTCAGTCTGTGTGTGCTGATAAGGCCACACAACATATATCTGTCCACAAATCCATATATATATATGTATATACAGGATCTAGATATAAATAGATAGTGACACATTGAAATATATATGGCAGTTTTATACATTAAGTGGCATGTATAGCATGCAGGTTATATGTAGCTTCTGGCAGAGCATGGAGCTAACAATGTCAAGGTCACGGGTTTGAATGCCAGGAAATATTCATAGGGACTAATAAAATAAATGCCTTGTAAGTCACTTTGGATAAAAGTGTCCACCAAATGCACAACTGTAAATGTTGCAGGACAATATGTTTGTAAGACTACAAAGGAATGGAAGTCTTTTACTGAGAAGATAATATTATCTGATGAATGACATAAAAATCAATGTTGCCCTTTTATTTGTGCAACTTTAAAGACACAATCAAGTCCCTCAGAGTTGCTATGGTTACGTAGATGGTGGCATGTTATTGCAAGAAAGCTGGCCGGAGCCTCTTGATTTTAGATATGGTGTGATCGACCGCTAATCTAGCCCTGGACTGTTTCATTTCGATGGAACGTAGATGCTGAGGAACACCAATCAACAACAGTTGAGGGGAGACATCCTGCCACTGTCACGTCCAGATATGCTCTGACATGTTTTAAAACATGGTATTAACTCAAGGTTATAAATATTTAAGATTGGTGGTCTTTTTAAAGGCACTTGGGATAGCTGTTGATTTTCTTTCTGTCTTGATCTGAAGACAGATATAGTCAAATATCATCCAAAAGGGAAAATTCCAACCTCTGCCAAATTTGATTGAGAGGAAAGTAGCCGCAGTGGAGAAGATTATTTATGAATAATGAATAATTTTGGTCAGTTCTTCACATAAAGCTAATGTTTGGACTTGTGAGGACATGGATTATCAGTTATGAGGACTAATGTTGTAATGACTTTAGAAGCTTGAACTCCTATGGTCACTTTGAACTGGAAAATATCTGTGTGAGGGTTTGGAAGATAATGTTTGTGGTCCACAGAAAAAAAATGACATGTCAGCAATAAATAATAACACACGTTAGGTTTTTATGCTTCCTAGCATCATTTAGTATGTTAAATAATTAATTTAACCTTGTGGGGACTGTTGGCTGGTCCTAACAATGTAGGTGGGTGTGACTTTTACCATCCATGTGGGAATATTTGGTCCCCGCAATGGTAGAAAAGCAAAAACACACACACACACAATTTTATATATAGTTTATATTAATTGTTATAGAAAATTGTTACTTTAAAATAATAAAAGAAACCAAAATGAATAAAACAAGCCAGCAGAATGCTAATTCCATGACATTTTTCTTTGCTCTCCATAATAATTCATTTCAGCTAGAACTGGCTGCCTCTTTCAAAAATGCCCACACTTCAAGACCACCAGTTTAAATCAGAGAAAATGGGTCTCTCACTTCAATAAGCAGAATTCAAAAAGGGACTGCATTTCTACTCAGGCTTGTCTAAGGGCCAGATGGAAGGAAAAACCCATGGATAAGAATGCTGGATGTGGGCTGGGTCCTTCACACTAGGCTGTAGAGGGAGGTATGGAGGCCTGTCTAATTGCCTGTCTCAAAGACCAGGCTGGCAAAGGATTTATTCAGCTTTAATAGAGCCCGCCCGTTTCACTGAGAGTGCACGTGTCAGCTTATGAGTGTCACACACTCGAGATGCAGAGTGTGTGAAACCAGAGGGCGTGTTTGGGTGTGTTCTTATTTAAACACACAAACCATTAGCTATTCAGCCAGCAGGGTCGCCAGTCATGACTTCCTATGTTTTTCTAAAGAAACACAGACTTGAGGAAAAGGTTGAAGGACGGGGACAGTGTGACAATGTTTCGACTTGTGCGATTTACACATTAGTAGCACAAATGTGCGGACAAAATGAGATCATTCTTTAACAAAGACAGAGGCTGTTTTGCCCATTAAAGATCAAAGAAGCTCAGAACAACTCATTTTGATTTAATTAACTGAAATTGATTTAATTAAGATTAGGTCTTGCTCGTGGACCATTAAAAATGTAAATTCAGAAGAGAATGTCCTGACAATGGGCAGCTCTGTAATTACGTTTTTTAATCAAACTTTTTAATGAATATATACATTTGAATCTGTGCTAAGACTGAATAAAAGCTTCAGAAATATTATGCACTCCTAAATGTAGATGGGAGGAAAATTTTATAGTTAAAAAATGACAATGTTTTTTATTTACTCCTAATAATAAATACACCTAATAATTTAATTTGACTGCTTCATGTGGCTGTCAGTCATATATTCCCATATGACAAACATATTAGTCAATTATGACGTTATTTTCATTCTTAATATGAATTAAACTAAAAATAATGCCAGAGTGGTAAACATGGACAATAGCGCCACCTGTATCACACTTATGTAATTTTGCAAGATTAATAACCTGATTTTCTATTAAAATTAGACATCTTATTGTAACTATATGTAACTCGGGAACAGTACACAGGAAATATACAGTGTGGTTTTAGAATGGCATGGTAATGAGGACAATCACGTGACTGTTGGTGCTTGTGAAGTGTGTCTAGGAGAGTCACTATATTTCTGTCAGCACCATATGTTGTGAGGGTGTGTGTCTGACAGATACCTCCATATTAGCACTGGAACAATGAGTGTCAAATCAGATATAAAGTAAATAAAGAAAACTGCAACATTAACGTATGTTTGTACTGTAGATTTTCATTAAAACACCATCACATTGATATATATTTTCTTCAGTTTTTATTCAGCTTGCTTGCGTAACATCTCGACATTTATAGACACTACAGAAATATTTTTGGTGTGGTGAAACTGACATTACAACATTTTGTAATGACTAATTAGATTACAGCTGTACAGGCCACTAAAGTATGCAGCGCTTAAAATGCAGAATTTGTAAAATTCGACAGTTTACACAGAAAATAATTTGCTATGTGGAACATTATTTACATTTATCAAAAATGTATTTCAGATTTAGTTTTTCTGTAGATGTTCTCTCCCTTTCCCTGTGTACTTACTGGTATTTCTGTTGTTTCATTCAGTTACCATAATCTTTATCTAAGTTACTCTGAGTACAACATACAAAAAAACTCTCAAAAATATGACCTAAGATGCAGTAACAAGAATTTTATAATCGAATAATTGAACTGAATGCTGAAGGCTATCACTTTATTTCTACAAATGTCTCAAAATAACAGAATCCCCTAAATTTCTAGAACATTCAATATAAAAACATGAGTGATTTATATGAAGAAATGAAGACAGACGTTATGAAATGTACCAAAGAAAACATGTTGTCTTTCTACCAGAATCATCAGACTTAAATGTTAAGCCCTAAGACTTAGATTTTAATAGGACACTGTGTAAAAATATCAACTTGAGCTCCCAGTATGGATTTCTTTTGACCCTCTAAGAGAGGCAAGTGAATTGAAATAGTTTCAAAGGGATGCCTTCATTTACTAAACTACTGACCGTATTAGAAATCATGACCTTTGTTTTACATTTCAAAATTCCCCTGACATGCCCCGGGATGAAAGCCACGACGAGAGTACAGTGGGCTCTATTTCCTCTTGGCGTTCACACTCTTACAAACCCAATTCATGCCATCCTGAAACACATTTACATCAAATAAATTCGTAGAATGTACAATGTACAAAATAACTAGTGAAAATTGTATTGTGTATGTTCATAAACACAAGTCGCTTTTGTAAATGCTTTATAACTTACCTGAACTCCTTCTCCTGTGAGGGCAGAACAGGACTGGATCTGCCACACTCTGTCCCTAATAGTGTGTAGATTCAAACCCTCGGCTATCTCAGACGCTGGGGCTGCAGTCAGCAGGTCCTGCTTGTTAGCAAAGACCAGGACTGGAACACCACTGAGCTTTTCTTCATCAAGCAACTCAGCCAGCTCCTGTAAGCAGAACAATGAAATTATTTACATACTGAACACAGAAACTTTAAGGAATAGAATTGAAGTCTATTCAACAAAGCATCACCTGTCCCGTTTCTTCAAACCTTTTGCGGTCTGCACTATCAATGACATAAATCTGAAATAAAGAAAGATGTATCCATTTAAGACTCTGTTTAAGACTGAACTTTTGTGGAAAGACAGATAGATCAGACAGAATCTCACCAATACATCTGTGTTCTCAAAGTAATTCCTCCAGTAGGGCCTGATCTTTCGCTGACCACCGATATCCCACACATTTAACTTGAATCCTTGTGATTGGACACTCTTGATATTGAAACCCTACAGAAAAATCAGAAAGTCAGTATTTAAGTAAATAGAAAGTATTAAGTTAGTAGAAAGTTAAACCTGTACTGAAAAGCAGCTGATGCATGAAATAAGTTTGTACATTATTTTAAGATGTGAAGACACTTGTCACAGTAACTTTATCACCTGTGTTGGAGTAATATGAGTAATGTCTTCAGACGCCAGCTGTTTCAGTAAGGTGGTCTTGCCACCGTTGTCGAGTCCCAGAAGCAAGATCCGCACCTCCTGATCGGGGGTGCTTTTCAGTTTCCGTAAAATTGATAGCAAACCCTATCAATCAAACAATAAAGGCAGATTATACACCGTATAATCTGTCCCACTGTATGTAATACATGTAACAATGACGTCATAAGAACGAGCATCAACACACATCAAGACCAGCAACGCTCGAGGGAGGTAAAAATAAATGAAATAGCTCTTGATGTAATCTGTCCCGTGAAAACGCATTAAACGAGGAATAAAACGCACTGCATAAGCAAACAAAACGGTCGTGCCACCCAAACGTTTAGGAGGCTAATCTCATCACCCAGAACCGCTGCTCATCTTTAATACAGTTCGATTACAACAAATCCATTATTCTCCTAAAACAGTGTGACTAACAAACATTTAATATATGATTCATAAGAGATGTAGATGCTAAACCACGCACCGAATATTGGTCGTGTTTACAGGTAAGAATACGTTTATTATAAGCGCTTTAACTCACCATCTTGTGATTCTGCCTCCCTGAGACGCGCAGAGGGTTACTAAGGGGAAGAGGGGATGACGTAGTACACAAAACATACGTAAAATACAAGACGGGCAAAAGGTGACGTTGAGCACGAAAAACATTTACGCCTTTGTCAGCTAATTTGTTTTGAAGTATTTTTTTTTATTTTGCAGTAAAAAAAATTTATACATGATAACTAGTTTTTTTTAAAGTTTAGAAGTCAGTTTAATTATATCATACTATACAATCGCATACTATACAATCGTCTTAATCTGCTTCTCGTTTATCTTTTTTCTTATTAATTTGCTTTAATGACGGTTGTTCTAATGTATTAGTAGATATGCCTACTTTTGTTATATTCTTATTCTTTGTTTATGAATTCATTTCAATAATGCTTTTAAGGTCTAATCTGAAAATACATTTAAAGCACACGCAGAAGAAATAACAACAGGATGTATATGCTCCATAAAGGAAAACCTGTAAAATATTACAAATGTTAATGAAACAATGTAAGGAAATCAATGCTCTTGCATTAGTAGTAGTAACTAAAATGTTGGTGAATAAGGGGAGGGAGATTATTCTGATCAGGGATTGGAGGGTAAAATGCCACGTGCTCGTCTACTGTTTCAAACCCACATCATCACAGTATTTTACTCACTTGTCTGGGTTTCACTACGAGTTCTGTAGCCAAAACAAGAGTGTTGAGTCGCTTTATAAAGGTATTTATTGTGTAGTGCACTTGATGTTTGTGTTCTTGTCTGGTTTGGTGTGTGAGCTCATATCCGGGTTTACTGAACATGAATCGGTGCAAGCTGCTGTCAACTTACGGCAATGTCTTTCTTTTTCATTTACTAACCAGCTGTTGCTTTGCATGTTTCTAATGTTATTGTAATTCTCTTGTGCAAATGACGTTCAACGCTTTTGAATTACTGATGCATTCGTAGCGCACTCGTAGTAGTTTGTGATGCCACATCACGAATAGCAACATGGCGAGGTTTCTCTTTTCATTAAACTTGCCGGTAACAAACTAACCTAAATAGTTAACAAGATGTGCATCGTTTTGCATGAGTTTTGTGAGATTTTCTTAACTTGATTAGATGTTTTACATGCATCTTTTAGGTGGCTTGTAAATCAGGATAAACCTGTAAGGACGTGCCTTTGAACATAATAAAAATTGTCCTGACACGTTGCGCCTATAAAAGATCGTTCTTCAATAGAAGATGTTTTTGTTTGTTTTGCCATTTGTGCGTTTGTGTCTTTACTTAAATAGAATAAAATAATGATATTACTACAACTAAGCTCGTTCACTTATCCAGTTTCGTTTATGCATTGCTTTAGTTTTATGTTCTGTTGAAAGAACACACCTGTCTAAGCTACTTATTTAATATATTGTAATATTGATGTATTGATATTTAGAGTACATTGGATATTTATTATTTAAGGGAAAACAAAACAGAATACATTTGGAAGGTTTATGTTATAGTTTTATTAAACACTAAGGCTCTTGAGTTTGACAGAACATACTAAACTGAACTGGTTGTAAGTAGGTCAGATGCAGGTTTCTCAGGTTATCTACTTTTGCTTGCACAACTGGCTACACTGTGAGATCTGTGATGTTTTTTGGTACCAGTCAGACATACACTAAAATATTTGACTGAAACATAAAAGAAGCTGTAAATTAAAAAAAATAAAACACTGAACTAATTAAAAATGTGAGCAATAGTTTATAAGAGTTAACTTCTATAACAACCCCATTTACTGACAACCTTCAAAAACACAAATTTATAATCTATTATTCAAAATGTATAATTGTGAAATGTTAATTTGATTTGTTGAAACATACTTTCATAACATGACTTTTTTCGCCCAAAGGTTCCTTTTTTTGTCACATGATTTCCAGTGAACAGAGTGAGTTATCGATGGATGGTAAGCCATAATCTGTTCAACGTATTGAATAATTAGTTTTTCTGTACTGTTGTGACCCAGGCTCTTTGAAAAGAGAGTGAGCGAGAGTACGATGGCAGCTCTGAAGGGTTTTGATATTGACGCCCCCCGCTGGGACCAAACCACGTTCATGGGGCGTCTCAAACACTTTTTCAACATCACTGACTGTCGAACGGTTCTGCTGCCAGACTCTAGACTCGATGAAGCTAAAGCTTTAGTGGAGAGCTGCAGGTGGGTGAAAACAGCTGTACTAAACAGCTTAACTGGTAGAGCATGTTGCTAGAAAAATCATTGGTCCATTCTTGGGGAGTGCAAGACAAACAATAGGACAAGTGAGAGGGATTCAACGTTTTAGTTTTAAGATTATCTTTACTCTTTTAAAACACGCAGGGCTATCAGGATTCATGAAAACAGCTCATCTAGTGATGGCCACAACAGCACATTCGTTTTGATTTGCCTGTATTAAACATTATTTTTCACTCATTTCCTCAAAATATCTCCCCAAACAAGTCCAATAGCAACTGAATGTAGATGGATTACCATCTGTGCAGTGTCATTATTTGTTTATCCATGCTTTTAAATTAATGACTGTGCTTTAACCAACACCCTTGTTTTTACTAGCACACTCTTCTAAATTGGGCTTTTATATAGTTAATACAAAGTGACTATCTCTCTCCCTCTCTCTCCCTATCCAGAGCTGGCTCTGTCCCTCCAGGCACAACTGAAGAGCAGCTTCACTATGCAAAGAAGCTGTATGACTCTGCGTTTCACCCCGACACAGGTGACAGGATGAATCTTATAGGAAGAATGTCATTTCAGGTGCCGGGTGGAATGGCCATCACAGGGTTCATGTTGCAGTTTTATAGGTCAGTAGCTAAAGCATAGATTAGACAAAGCTTTTGACCAAACAGGTTGAAAGACCCCCAATAAATCAAAATTGTTTTGCGGCTTTTGTCTGTATCTGCTAAATTTGAAGCCATCTGTATGCTAGTGTGCTACAAAAAGTTGACAGAATAAATTCTTATCAGATATAGGCATTGAATTTGAAGCAGTCTTTCCAGGAAAACAGACAAATAATATTGATGACTCATCCTGCACTTCACAGATTCTTGTCTTATCAAAAGGTTTCTAGCATGTCCCGTCCTGCAACCATGTAGCAAGTACGAAATCATGGTTTATAGGTCAAAAATAAAACCTGTTTGTTATCTGCTAACTTCATGGGGTCTTTAAAGTCAAGATGGGCAATGTACATAGATTAATTTGAGATTTTTTTAAAAAAGTTCTATGTGGACTGCTTGTTACAACCATTGTTTTTGTGTGGTGTTGTAGGACAGTACCAGCTGTAGTGTTTTGGCAGTGGGTAAACCAGTCTTTCAACGCTCTGGTCAACTACACCAATCGCAATGCTGCTTCCCCCATCACACCAAAGTATGTCCACGTTACCTCATATTTTGAACTTTACTCCCTTGCAGCCAAGATTGGGTCATATTGTTGGAATGCGTGTAAGATACCACCAAAAATGTGACAGTCTCATGATACCTGGAGATTCATTAACTGATGTCTGTGAAAGCTTCAAATAACAGATAATGGCCTCTTTAAAAGCCTTACAAACGTTGTTAGCAATAATTATAGCAGTGTATCGTCCATCCCCAGGCAGATTGGAGTTGCTTATGTAACGGCCACAAGCACAGCACTGGCCACTGCAGTGGGGCTAAACCTCTACACAAAGGTATTAATCATGAATAATTAATAAGTGATGCTCCGGCTTCAACACAAGTTAGGTTCTGTGGACACTACATATAGAAGTTTCAGTTCAGTTTCAGAAGTAACTCTTCTTCATTCTTTAACCTTCATCTTCTCAGAAAGCTCCTCCACTGGTGGCACGCTGGGTCCCGTTCGCTGCTGTAGCCGCTGCTAACTGTGTGAACATTCCAATGATGAGACAACAGTGAGACTTTTATATTCTCTATAGTCATCTTTCAGTTTAGTTTGGTCTTAGTAAGTTCACATATTTAGTTTTCCATGTTGGAGCCTCAAGTGCTTTTTCTCACCCGCAGGGAGATTTTAAATGGAATTGCTGTGACAGATGAAGATGGAAATAAACTGGGTCACTCAAGGGTGAGGGGCAATTGATGGGTGAACTCAACCCCACCTGAGTACATAAGATAATAGGAAAACACATGCATTTGGTTGCTAATCACAAATGACAGTTTATAGACCCCTTTTTAAGTCTATACGATCATTAAAAAAAGTTAGGTCATTTTTTTTATATTGCTCCGAGGAAGCAATTTGACAGACCAAAAAAACAAATTCTGTTTAAAGGTATTTTTGTGTAATATTATAATTTATATATTATAATTTAAAAAACTAACTCAGTAAATGATTGCAGTCTTTGTGATAGTTGTGCATGAGTTTCTGGTTTGTCCTGTGATAAGAAGCTGCCCACAAAAAAGGCGTCTATTCTAGTGACTTACATAATTTATCATAAAATGCTACAAAAGTTATTGAAGCTCGAGGAAGCAACACAGGATATTAAGAACCAAGCGTATGTAAATG
>JAZGTK010000697.1:0-55878 GCA_036877625.1 Ambastaia sidthimunki
GCTTGCTTAAAGGGAGTCTGCTGACACTAGGTTACACACCCCACCCAGGAACCACTGTAATATTAGAAATAATATTGCAATTATGTATTTGTGTATGTGTTTGTGTATACATTGTTTATGTTTGTGTGTGCTTTTACCTTTATTTTTATTTTATTTTCAAGTTTCAAAATTCAGTGTAAATATCCTTGGATATTTTTGTCTTTTGTACAGCTGCTTTGCAACAATGTACCATTGTGAAAAGCGCTTTATAAATAAACTTGAACTTGAACTTAAACTTGAACATCTGAAAGATGCTCAATAATTTTATAACATGTGCCATCTTTCCCTGGTGAAGTATTTTTAACACTTATCATCGCTCTCTTACGTTCAAACAAAGTAAAATTTGCTTCTATGTAGGACTTTCACCTACATCTTTTGCCTCCAGCCTACTTTCGTTCTCCGCAATTATCCTCATTCATTTAGACAACTCCTCATTTGAAAGATTCTGTGAGTTGTGTATCATCACAAAAGCCTTTGCAAGCATCTCAGCTTTATCTCCATTAGTTACTGCTTCAGTGCTGTTGTTTTTTAATACTGGTATGCAGTCCTTCCTTCTTATTCCTCCCATCTTTCTAATCATTCCCCAAATCTCATTGACTTTAATGTCCCAATATTACTGCAGAAATTACCCCATTTGTGTTACCTATAGTCTCTTCTGCCTATAGTTTTCATTTATAATATTTACAATAATGTTATTTAATTCCTCTATATCATCGCTTATATCCGACATTATCTTAATCAATTTGTTACTTGCTTTATAATTATACAACTCCCAATTAGCTTCTCTCATTTTCTATCTCGGTATCCAGTTTTGTTCAATGTTTATATTTTGATTTCTAATTCTTATCTTTTTATTGTATGCTGTCACGACTCGCTTTGGTCCTTGTCCTGTTTCCCCTGTAGAAGTCCCTGTTAGTCTGTTTTTTGGTTTTATTATCGTTTCATTTCAACCATTATTAGTTTGCGTTCCACCTGTGCCCGCTCGTTTTCCGGGCTATTTAAGCAGCGCTGATGTTCGGGTCAGCGCTGCGGAATTGTTTCTTGTTCGTATACTCGAGGGTACGCTGTAAAAAATTTTAACTGGTTTCAACTAATTATTTTTTAGCAACTAGTTCCACAGATTTTTTTTCATTGACTCAATTTCACTCTTTAGAGTGCTATTTTAATTGTTTTTTTAGTTGGCCAAACTTGACACCAACAAAAGTATTTTTGCTCAACTAGTTTTATAGTTTATTCAACTAAAAAGTTTTAATCTGGATAGTTTGGGCAGCATAACTAGAAATTGATGTAATACTAGTTTGTAAAAATGATTTACTGGTTAACCACACAATAACACTAATGAAAACACATTTGCATTTATTTCTTTAAAGAACTTGAAGGCTTTCAGGATAGTCACTCATGTGAGTGATTTTTGATATATAAAAGCACTAAATTTCCATGTCGCAACATCACAACAGCAAGATGAGGAAAATCTTGCTAAGGAAAGAGATTTTTTCCTCGTCACTCCAGTCATATAACGATATGTTATTTACTGTTAAACTGCTCCTCGCAGCAACTCACAGCCGCGCCGGCTACAGAAGACAGTCTGACAGGATTTTTCCTGCGCCTTAACGGAGACTTACTTACTGACTGCACAAGTTGAGGAAAAGTGAGAGTTTTTCTTCACAACATATGAGAATGGCGAGTCCGCCGCCGGACAGCTGATTTCAAATATGATCGTGAAGAATAACAACCATGTTAAGAAATGCGGATATCTGAGGAAACACGGACACAAGCGCGGACACAAGCGCGGACCGTTTTTATTTGCTACTTTGTTTCTTTTCTAAGTTTTTTTGTAAATCTAGTTCAGTTTTGTTTAGTTTAATAAAAACTCATCCCGCGATCTCCTCTCAATAGCGTTTTATTACTGGGTTCTGCCAGAACCCAGATCTGAAGATGGTTCTGTAATTCATACCTTGTTGAACAAAGGTCACTATTCTCCCACCTGCTGCAGGAGATTTATCTTTACATACTGCAGTGTATCCTTGTACTATAAAATCAAGTGAGGGTTTTAACCAAGATTCCTGTATACAAATAATGTTCGGTTTAACTGATTGCTCCCCAATAAATTGTTTAAACTTGTCCATTTGTAATTAGACTCCTGGCATTCCACTGTAAAATTCCATGTATCATCATCAAAATCCACTCCCACTTGTTGACTGAGTATCAGATATCCCTGCCGTTAGTGTTTCGTTTATATGTTCTACTGACAACTCTTTCATGTCTAGGTACTTCTCTGCTGCTTTTGCAATTAGCTTTGTTCTCTCTGTTCTACTACTTGTTTGGGCTGAGCAGTTTATGATTTCGACCATGAATGCAATAAACTTCTTCTTTTCCACTATAAGTGTGTCTCTGGTGACATTGCAACATTTTTTAATATTTTGAGCTGGGAGTTGGGTTACAGGTGCTGCTCTATTGGGGTTTGTATTTGTATTTACCTTTCTAATTTCCTCAGCGTAAGGAAGCTTCTCCTTCACATTCACATTTTGAATTTGCACTGCTTTTTTATGCTCTTAACATCCTTTATATGCAGCACTGTGCTCTCCTCCACAATTACAGCATCTAATTTTGGTTTCTTTTTCACATTTCCTGTATTCATGCTCCCCTCCACACTTAGCACAACGAGTTTTACCCTTACAGGCTGCTGCTATATGCCCATACCGTTGGCATTTTATCTTGTTGGCGGGGGAATATAAGGTCTTATAATATCGCTGACATAACCAATTCTGACTCGTTCAGGTAGTTGTTCTTCATCCAAAGCTAACATTACTGATAAACTTTGTCCCTTAATTTTTTCATTTCTTGTGAATGGTAGACGCTTGATTTTGGTTACTCTCACTTCTTTAATATTAGCCCTGATTTCTTCCTCAGATACCTCAGTTGGTACTCCTGATATCACACCCATGACTTTTTCTTTATCTTTCCATATTTGTGGTTTAACCTCCTTTCCAAGCCGTGATTTACACCTCATTAACCTTGGTTGTTGGTCTCTGTTTCTACATATAATCAATAAATTGCCATCCCTTAGTGTTTTAACAAACTCTACATCACCACTCATCTTATAAATGGCATCACTGTCCTTTAATGGATTTAAGGTACAAGGCATCTGGAATCAAAGTATAACCTTTATTTTATTACCGTTCTCTTCCTCTCTCTTTTCCATCTCTCTGTTTTTTTTTCTTGCTTTTTCAATTCCTTGGTTTCATCCATTCCTGCAAGTTTGTATTTCCCTCGCTTTCCGATTTGTCTGCCTCTGTAAATGCCTCTGTGAAGTCCTCCCTTCTTGCATTCACCTCACTTCCTGTCCCTCCCGGATCACACAACAGTCCTCCTGACTCAGCCATTTGTCCCCCTTGTCGTTTCTCTCTGGCGCTGAACTTCTTTGAATCGCGAACTCCGGTAGAAAATAAAAACTGATTGGCCGTAAAACGAACTAATCGCAAGACATCTTATGGGGGGCACCTGGGGTGGCCAATCGGATTTCAGGGGGGGCCGGTGCCACCCCTGACCACCACGTAGACCCGCCCCTGCTAATACATACCTCATGTGCTCATCTGATGTGTGAACACATTCAACATAAGGCAGCTATGAATGCAGACAGATGATTGAGATCATGACAGCAGAAAGTGTCATAACATTCTGTTTTATTACATTATTGTATATTTTACTACTTGTCATTTGGGATAAATACAAATACATAAAAAGATAATACACAGCGTCAGACATCCTGTCTGGATTAAGACAGGAATTAACTTGTGGAATATATCTGTGGTCACAACTTACCAAAATGTTTAATAATTATATTTTGCAGCATCATATTGCAATGAAAAGTTAATAGAGTTTAAAAATAAAAACAAATGGCTGAAAAATTAATTAAAAGCTAATGATACTTTGCAACACTATGCATAAAAGAAATCAATAATATGAGTGGTAAAGTAAGTCTACCTGGGGAATAATGCTGCAGATCTAATAAAACAGTATTTAAATTAGGCATATTAGACCTTTTAATTACCTTTTCCATAGACGCTTTATGTTGCTTGAGTCTGTAACGTGTCGGAAAGTTATAACCTGCCACCAGGCATGGCACGTCAGTGTGTGTTTTAGAATCTGTTATGAAGATGTCTTAATGCAGTTCTCTTTGGTCCTGACAAATGGATGCTTTGAGTCCGCAGACTCTGTTTCTAGATCTTTATTTGAATATAACCTGGTGATGCCTGTTTCTCTAAAGACGCCTTTTCCTCATGCTGGAAAATCAAATATTTAGAATTCGAAAAAGGTTTGTATCTTAAAGTTTACATTTCTGTCCTGAGGTGGTCTGCATACACAGACATAGTAGTGTATGCAGGCAGAGAAGTGGGGACCTTTGAGTGGTTAACTGAACCACATGCAGCTAGGTGCCCATCTCTTTTTTGCTCTGCCCTAATTTATAGCTGTACTTTCAGATGGTTCTGATCAGTCCCCTGGTAAGATCTTTGGAAACTGTTTTTCCACAATTGAAGAAATTTTACACGATTAATTTTACATGTTTGTAACTGACTCTCCCCAGCTCTGTTTTATTCACATCTGTTCAGTAAACACAAGGCAATCTGTCTAGTGTAGGTAACTCTTTGATCAACTGCTTCAAAAAATCAATGAGTTTCTCATTAGTTTATGATTGCGTGTTTGATGCTTGTTTGTCTGTGTGTTTACCACAGCGCTTGATGAGACTCACGAAAGCATTCTTTGAGAGGAGTCCAATAAAAATGGGATTTGTGATTTGGTTTGCCAAAATCAGCTGCAAAAATAAATTAATCTTTTAAGCAAAATCCTTTGCCTTTGAAATAATATCTATTCTTTAAAGGTTAAGTATGTGTTTACACATACTTTTTTAGGCAGTGTTTATAACTGCCTAAAACAACATAAAAAAACTAAACTATTTTCTCCGGTTAGGGTTATTAATAATGAATGTTGGTGACTATGATATAACAGGCACAAGGACAAGCAACAAGGACCTGATAGGTTAGCTCATATGATGATGTTATCGAAGGTTCTCACCTTGCACAAACATGTATATGCTAGCAGCCATGGATTTTATCGATAATGGCTTTGGTGTCCTTGTAGAAACATTGGTAGAGTCATCAGCCTGGATGTTGGACAGTATTAATGTTTTGCAGTAGGGTTTACCATTCTCATTTACCAGCCTCATTACATTGTAACCTTTCAGCTTGCATGTAAGGCGCTTCCCAGACCTTGATGGGAGCGTGCACTTACCAATGTGTAAGCATTTATAACCAGTTTTATAACCAAGCATTCATAACAGAGGCGCCTTAAGTGAGGCACCTTAAGCAGTGGCCAGCTATTGAGCAAAAAGCTGGGACAGCATCCTCTTTTCCATTGTCAAGCAGAACACTACAGAGACCACTTCCCTTTGGTAATAGGTGTCATGTTGTAGATACAACATATGGACATACCAGATACATATGGAACCAGGTAGAACACATATGGAAGGTCTGGGAAGGTCCGTATCCTCTGAGAGGGTGTCTAGCCACAGCAGTGAGGTAAAGGTACTCTACCAAAGGGAAGACACAGGATTTACCAACAGGGCAAATATCCTGTGGACTATACATCATACAAGGTTACCCAACAGCGAGGAAACCACACACACTGAGCGCTGATATACAGGCTTATCTGTGTCAAGGGCCATGTACATGTGAAATTGTCCACTGTATGTGCTAAGAAAAAAAAACCCTAATGTCTTTCATGCTAATAGCAGATAGGAGGGTAAATAGTGCACAGTATCACCTCTAAAAGGGGGAAAGACACAAAAGCAAGCAATATACCCACCTGGTTGTTGCTTAATTACCCTGTAGTACATTGGAGGCAACCAGGTCCATGCGGAGGTTGTATTATATATGGTTATTATATATTATATATATTATAAAACATGTAACTCCTTGTGGAGTGTGCGGGACCACATCTGCAGACTCCGAGTGAGGGTAAGTCAACATGCTTAATGTCAAGTAACCTACAGAAAGGAAATCAATGATACACTGATATCTTTTACACTGATGTCTTTATCAAGCAGATTCTAAAGTTGAATGATTTCAGAACACCAGACACGACTTTGTGTATTTCTCCTCATTGATCACACTAAGACACTCCAAAACTTTCCTCTCAAATATCAATATTATTAACTCCTCCCTACGTTTAGGTCATGTCCTAGGTCTGTTCAAACTAGCAGTCATTAAGCCTCTCTTCAAGAAACCTCACAGCGATTCAAATGAGCTGGCAAACTATAGACCTATCTCAAACATCCCATTTATGTCAAAAATCTTAGAAAAAATTGTATCCTCGCAACTGTGTGCCTTCCTACACAGAAATAACATTTTGAAATATTCTGGTCCGGATTGATATCAATTTGTACATCTAAAAGAGGAATTATCCTCATTAATGCCAGTAAAATACGACCTGCCTCAAGGGCCTATTTTAGGCCCTCTGTTATTCACATTATACATGCTGCCCCTTGAAAATATAATTAGAAATCATGGGATAAATTTTCACTGCTACACAGATGACACTCAACTACATTACATCAAAACCAGATGACATTACTACGTTAGCGACACTCTCTGACTGTTTTAAAGACATTAAACATTGGATGACATGTAATTTCCTTCTTTTAAATTCAAACAAAACAGGGATATAACTTATTGGGCCAAACTCTAGTAAATAAAAACTCTCAGACTGCAATTTCAAATTAGAAGGATGTAATGTTGCCACATCTAATTCTGTTAAAAACTTGGGCGTCATACTCGACAGTAATTTGTCTTTTAAAAATCATGTGGCATTTGTAACAAAAACTGCCTTTTTCCACCTAAAAAATATCACTAAGCTGCGTAATATCCTAACTAGATGTGATGCAGAAAAGCTCGTTCATGCTTTTATGACCTCCAGACTGGATTACTGTAATGCACTTTTAGGTGGCTGCTCTGCCTCGCTAATAAACCGACTACAATTAGTACAAAACGCTGCAGCAAGAGTCCTTACCAGATCAAAGAAATTCGATCACATAACCCCTATACTGTCATCCTTACACTGGTTGCCTGTCAGATTTCGTATTACTTATAAGATATTATTGCTTACATATAAAGCCTTAAACGGAATAGCCCCTAAGTACCTATCAAATCTTCTTTCTCGCTACAATCCATCTCGTGCTCTTCAGTCTCAAAACTCTGGACTCCTGGTTGTTCCTAGAATCAATAAGTCCACGAAAGGCAGCAGAGCTTTTTTATTTTTATCTCCTAAACTGTGGAATAGTCTTCCGGATGCTGTTAGGGGCACAGACACGCCCTTACAGTTTAAATCTAGACTGAAAACACACCTCCTTAGTCTTGCATTTTCTTAATATATCAGAACACCTCACATTTCTGTCTTTATCTATAGAAAAGATGTTTTATGCTTTGAAATGTTATGAACAGCAGCTACGCTAATTATTCTCTGTTATGGGGCTTCCTCCTGGGGAAGCTTTAGATCAGCCTGCTTCTAAGTGGATCCAGCTCTTGGCAGACCAAAATGAGACCTAGGTCCTCCATGGAGTTGTCCCTGCACCGGTGTGATCATCCCACACGACAAAGCATCTACAGCCTCAGCAGATTGAAGCATTGATCTTACTATGTACTTTTTCCATTAATATCTGCCTGGTAACAAATAATTATATCTATAATCTCTTAATTTCATTTCTATCACTAACTTACATTTCACCTTGTAACAGCAGATTGTTGCTAGAGCTGCTATCAGGAACCTTACGCTTTTCCACCAAAGTAAAAAATTTCCTGTTAATTCTGTTCTATACCATCATCATGGTCTCATTCCTGTTAACACTTTTTATCGCTTACTCCAAACTATCACCAAGTCAGTCCCATACTAACATCTATATGTAAGCCTTTAATGTAACGCATTGCTTTTTAACTAGTCATAGTCACGGTTATGGACTGCAGCTTTAGCACGCCAGAGGAGAACTGGCCCTTCCTGTGAAGTCTAGGTTCTCACAAGGTTTTTTCTCCACCTATCAATCTCTGGAGTTTTGGTTCCTTGCCACTGTCGCCCAGTTGGCTCATAACTGGCTCATAATGGCTCATAATTCTCATATTTCAATACTTCATATTTCATATATTTGCATATTTAATTTTTCATGTTCAAATCTGTAAATATCCCTGGATGTTTTTATTGACATTTGTACAGCTGCTTTGCTACAATGTACTATTGTGAAAAGCGCTCTGTAAATAAACTTGAACTTGAACTAAAATAAATGGGAATTCTTAGCAGAGAAATTGTGGAATTAGAGTTAAATAAATTGCCTACCCATATGTTTAACACATTTATTTCTGAACCTAACTGTCAGTTCCAAATTTAACAGTCTCCTTGTTTAATTTTCACCCACGCCAAAAAAATAATGTGTTATAAAGCAAGTAATAATTTGTCCATAAAAAAAATAGTCTAACATTTACATGAATGCATCTTAGGACAACCAGTTTTTAATTTTAATAATGAAGAGGCATTTGTAGTTAAATGTAGTTTGTTAGTGTATTTTAGTTTAGTCCAATGGGGTAAAAAATTAAATTCTTCTTTTAAATAATATGGTGCCATAAACACAAAATGCAGTAAAAATTAATTTTAGATGGTTTTATGTCAACTACCTATTAAAACAGTGGTGCTGGTTTGGCCACTACCCAGAAGTTGGTTCTGAGAGTGTAACAATGCTGCCCTGGGTGGGAATAGAAGCCATGTCCCTGATGCTTGAGGCACAGGGCGTTAACCACTAAGCTAAATCCCAAATATTAGAACCTGACAGCGGAAAAACAATCAATCCGGGATACTTAAGTTAAAAAAAAAAAAAACCTAAAGGAAGCTGATTTTAGCATTCTTCTCAGCATTTTTAGTGGTGCTCACTTCCTTCTCTGTGACCAGTGACCATCTGGAGTTTGGGCCAGTGTTCTTCCATGTGGTTTGTCATCTTCCACTGGTTTGTCACAAGACCTAAAGGACGCATACTTTCACATCGATATTCTGCCAGAACACAGAAAGTTTCTCAGGTTTGCACCTTAATGAAGTGCTTCCTCCCACACCTTAGTGGCCAACACATCATAGTCCATATGGACAACACCAAGTGGTCTCATACATAAATACCCTGTTCAGCAGATCCTTCTTTGGGCAGAGACCAGGCTGTTCCATCAGAGCGATGTACATTCCAGGGCATGTCAAGGAAGGGGCTGAGGCCCAGGGGATGGAGGCCTATCCGTAAAATCCGTGGAGTCCATTTGGCAGAGGTATGATCGAGCAGACGTGGATCTGTTCACCTCAAGGAGTCGACACACTGTTCTGGTGTTCCCCTCACTCATCGAGATCCAGCAACCAAGGTATTACGGTCACAAAGCAACGCTTGCCTTACTGGATCACAAATGCTATTACCATGGCCTACGAGGCATAAGAACCCATTTTACCAGGGCTGTAGCATCATCTAAGGCTCTGTCTAAGGGAGCTTCTAAGTGATGTTTCTGCTGCAACAGGCTGGTGCTCTCTGCACACATTTATTAGATTTTACAGTTTAGAACTGTATTCAACTCTTGGCATCTTAGCTTCTAGGGCCAGGCCTTCCCTCAATGTGGCGCCTGATGACATATTTTGCAGGCAGCTTTTAAAAGCTTTGTGGGGCGCAATGCTACACCTATAAATAGGATTTATGATTAATTTTACTTGTGTTCAGACTCTGGCGTGCCTGAAGTTGGTTCCCCATTGCATCAAGCCTAAAGCAGCATATTGGTCGCTATCTCAGGAACCAGGTTACATACAGCTCTCTGGAAAAAAATAAGAGACCACTGCAATTAACTGCATCAGCATCTCTCTGAGTATGATAAGCATTCCAGTCTTTGTTAAATTTCTACACAAGCACACCTCATTCTGCTTAATTGATTTGGTATTGATTTGGTGATCACCTGAATCCAATCCTATTTAATGGAGAAAGTATAAAAAAGTACTGCTGTAATCATTGCTCTTTTCTTGCAATGTGACCAGTTGGATGGTAAAAAAGTGCTAGAAGTCTTTCAAAGGTAATTGGAAATTTAAAAATAACCATTGAACATGCCAAAAACAGTGAAAAGAAAGGTTTTGAGTGAAGAAAAAAAGGCTCAATCCTGAATCCTTTACTGGCACAAGGATTCAGTGATCGTCAAGTTGCTTCTATCCTTAATATTTCAAAGACGGTAGTTCACAATAACAAGATCAAGCAACAGACACTAGGAACAACAAAGCTACAGCCTGGAAGAGGCCGAAAACGGGGTAGTCACAAGTGAGATGACCGCAAACTTATTTGAATGTCAATCATGAACCATAGGCTGACCTCAACTGACCTTCAACAACAGTGGCAAACTGAGACTGGGGTGAAGTGCACGGCAAAAGCGGTTCGAAACAGGCTTTTATACGCAGGGCTGAAGTCATACAAAGCCAGAAAAAAGCCCTTCATTACTGAAAAGCAAAGAAGAGCCAGGCTGAAGTTTGCAAAAGACCACAGGAATTGGACTGTAGCGGACTGAAGATAATCTTTTCTGATGAGTCCAATTTTCAGGTTTGCCCAACACCCAGTCGTGTTATGGTTAGACGGAGACCTGGAGAGGCCCACAACCCACAGTGTCTTGCACCAACTATAAAATATAGAGAAGGGTCAGTGATGATCTGGGGGTGCTTCAGCAAGGCTGGAATTGGACAGATTTGTTTTTGTGAAGGGCGCATGAATCAAGCCAAGTACAGGGTTGTTCTAGAAGAACATTGGCTTCCTTCTGCTAAGACAATGTTCCTCAACTCAGAGGATTGGATTTTCCAACAGGACAATGCGCCATGCCATACAGCCAGAGCAATCAGAATCTGGATGGAGGATCACTAGATCAAGACCCTGTCATGGCCAGCCCAGTCTCCAGATTTGGACCCTATTGAAAACCTCTGGAATGTCATCAATAGGAAGATGGATGGTCACAAACCATCAAGCAAAGCCACGCTGTTTGCTTTTTTGCAAAAAGAGTGGTATAAAGTTACCCAACAGCAATGTGAAAAACTGGTGGAGAGCATGCCAAAACGCATGAAAGCTGTATTTGCAAATCAGGGTTATTCCACCAAATACTGATTTCTTACCAAAGCATTAACACAATTTGAGTATTTTGTTTAATTTGAGTTATTAAGGCTCTGCAAATACTGCATGATCTTAGGTTATTTTGATGTGTTGTCATTTCCTTTAAATGTACACTCTAAATAACAACAGTAATATTTTGAATTTAGGAGAAATACTGTCAGCAGTTCACAAAATGTAATGAACATGAGGCTTGAGCAGTGTTTGAATCTATGTGCGTTAGTTTATTAATCAAATAAACAAACAAACAAAATGGGTAGCAGAGGGACAAACAGTCAATACTCAGGTGAGGGCTCCCTCCGCTGGCGTGGCAAGGCATAGCGTGGTCTTACACAAAAAATAAAACAAAACTGTTCATCTCACCAATACATGCACATGTAACAAAAAAAACATAAGAAACTGATCATTTTGCAGTGGTCTTTTATTTTTTTCCAGAGCTGTATGTTACAGATTTTTTAATTATGGGACCAAAGTCTTCCAGGTTTAATAAAAAACTCCAGCTGGTTCAAAGCAGTCAGAGTTCTCACGAGAACGCACAAGTATGAGCATATTAGCCCAGTTCTGTCAACACTGCACTGGCTGCCTATCATGCATATCAATCATATAAACTTCAAAATTGTGCTAATTGTGTTCAAGGCTCTAAATGATTTAGCCCTCAATACCTGAACAACATTTACTGCTATCTGAAAAATTATAATACCAATAATTTCAAAATCAAGTGCAGGTGGTAGATCCTTTTCATATTTGGCATCCAAAGTCTGGAACAGTCTTATGTCAGTTTAAATACAGTATAAATATTAAAGACCCTCCTCTTTAATCTAGCCAACACACTGTCCTATGGGTTAATTATTTTAATGCCTTAAGGGATTGTTAGTCTGCATAAATCAGGCAAACCGGAATTGGGGACACTTCCCCCAAGAACAGATGTACTGGCTCCATACTAAGTCTGCCTGTCTTTCATTTTCCCAAAGTCCCGTAGTCAGCTGTATCTTGACTTTATCCAGACCAGATGGTAGGGAGACGGAAGGGATGACCCCTGAGACAGATTAGTGGGAATATGAATATTACTTTTTTAATAAACTTCCTAGTATCTACTTACCTACTTCCAGCCTAGTTAGATTCTATATTTTTGTTTTCTGCCTAGTCACTGCAATGTGATGTAATAGCTGCAATTTGTAACATTATGCTCCTGTTTGTAACATTTCTCAGTGCTTGACATATTGTCAGGAAATCAGACCAGACAATCACCAATCAATGTATAATTATAAATCAGTATTATCAGCTCTCCATTCATATACAATGAAGTTATATAGTCCAGATATAGTCTGGTTCCTCCCAAGGTTTTTTTCTATACATCATTTGAGTTTTGGTTCCTTGCCACTGTCGCTCTGTTGGCTTGCCTACTGGGAGACAGCTGATATTTAACTTTAACCTAGTTTAGGTTTTGTAAATTATAATTAAACTCCTAAAGTCTCTACTGTTTTATTTCTTTGTCTCCTATTCTCTTTCAATCTCTTACATTGTGTAATGTTCAGACATTTGTATTGTGTATATTTTGTGTATGTATCTTTTGTGTATTGTATGTATTTTATGGTGTTATTGCAAATTCCTTATATTCTTGTCCTATAAGATGTTATTTCTCTATGTACCATCTCCATGTAAGTTGAAACAGACTACATGTAGCATAGTCTCAGAAGAAAATACTTTTAGTTGGCAGTCCGAATACATTACCCTCCTATAGACAGGTGTTCCTACAGGTGTTCCTGTAGCTCAACTGGTAGAGCATTGCGTTAGCAGCGCAAAGGTTGTGGGTTCAATCCGAGGGAACACAAGTACTAATAAAAATGTAGACCTTGATTTCACTGTAAGTCAGTTTGGATAAAAGCGTCTGCCAAATGTAATGGACCACTGAAAAAGGTGTCACATAATGACAGGTATTTCTAATGCACGTCCATTTATTCAAATGGTCCAAATGTGTTTTAGTTTCCATTGTTTCAGTCAACTTTTTATTCATAAACCAACTTCAAACATAGCATCCATTTTTTAATAAACATCTTGCACTATTTCCAATAATACCATGTATTATGTTTTAACATGTCTGATAATTTTTCTAATTTCTGTTTTAACATATATCTCAGTATTATTTGTAAAGCTGCTTTGAAGCAATGTAACATTGTAAATGTAATGAAGAGTCAACAGAGGATCCATTTGCAGCTTTTAATGAAAGGTAAGCACAGTAGTACAGGCGTGGTCGAGAAACAGCAAACAGGGTAATCAGAGGCAAGACAAAGACAGAACAAGAACAGGAGGATGATGGTGGGCAGGCAGCAAACAACCCAGAACAGTCCAGGGTCAAACACAGTAAGTCAATCAATAAGTTAGTAACGCTCAGAAATGTCAACCGGGGCAAAAAGTAGTCTAAGTAGTCCCGGTAATAAGCTACACGTGAGTTCGTAATCAGAGTTGAGCACTGGCTGATGGGAAATGTAGTGTAGAGGAAGAAATCAATACTCGGGTGAAGGTGACCTCTGGTGACGATCAGGGGGAACCACATAGGGCGGATTCGTTACAGTAAAAATGAAACCCTTTAAATAAAACCCTTTAAATAAAATTGAATTGAATAAAAGTACGTATTGTTTTAGTAGGCAGTTTTAGCAGGCCCTTTCATATATTGTGACCCTAATTAGTTTAATTAATATACATCTCAAAATAAACAACAAAAATTGCAATAATACCATTTATTGTGTTTTCTGTGTTGTACATATTTGACAATTTTTCAGTTTTCTGTTTTATTTTTCATTTATGTAAAGTTGCTTCGAAGCAATGCAATGTTGTAAAAAGTGCTAAGAGAGCAGGACTAGTAATTACTACTAGTAATTATAATGTAATATGAACAGCTGGTGCATATGTAGTATGACAGCAGCAATACAAATACAGATGGCTTTTTATAAGATGTTTTAATGCAGATGTTTTAATATTCAAGTCAGTTTTTTATAGCTGTGGAGTCCTGGTGTTGAAAGAGCCCATACTTCTGCCAATGTCATCATTGGGGATGATATTTGATGTGTAACCTGAGGTTTTAAGGTTTGAGATTTTTTTCTTAACCATGAAGAAGTTTACTCAGAGACACCTGTGCTAACAAAAGCTTCTGAGTTCCTTTTGATGAAAGTGTGGCTGGTGGAATAATGCATTAATTAGCATGAACTAGAAAGATGCTACCATAATTAAGCATGATGTTCACATGACATATTCTGATGTTAGTATTATTTAGCATGTAAGCTAAGATGTTTTAGCATGTCACATTTAAATATGGCTTATTCATGGTGTTATGCAGTTGCTATGGTTCTCTGAATGGTTGTTAGGGTGTAGCTAGGAGTTTGCCAGGGCAATACCTAAAGCTCACTGACAGCCCAAAGTCAAATAAGCCCACCCATGTTCTACAATGTTTTAATGCTGAGATATGCCTTATAAACTTCATTAAAAGGCTGCCAGGGCATAGCTAGACAGTTTCCATGGTGATAATTAAAGAGTTCTTGCCTGTGTCTGTGTCAAAAGAGGCCACCCACTTGTCTTTACAATGTTCTAACGCATCTCACCTTTTTCAAGTGAGTGGTTGCTAGGGTACTGTTTCTTGGGCGTGGCTATGAAGGTGAAATGTGATCATTGTGTTTACTCCTCAAGAACTAGAAGTGCCATGATTTCTTCTTTCACACCCTGGGGTCAGTAAACACATAACTGAGCTTAACCTCTCATCAGAAGGAAATGAGAGCATGACACGCACCAGCAGGAACTAACAACACTGTCAAGAACAACAGAATCAACAGCTTGAATATATTTACAAACATTTTAGTAGTAATGACAGCTGTGCGCAGATAAAGTCAATTTAACTGTAAAACTAGAGCTTGAACCTAAAGAAGAGCTTCTAATGGTAAACAGCTTCCTTGCCAAAGAAATGACTGGCCATTTCTGAGACACCATTAGTGGACTAATGAAAACTGAACTTTTAGTAACCCTTGACAACAAATAATGCTAAATGAATAAGAGGCTGTATTTGTACCTGTTAACATAATGTCAACTGATCAAATTGATCAAAAATGATAAAAAAATTGTCTAATGTAAAGGAATCACTTGGGTATTTTATTATGTAATAATGTACTTTCAGCATTGCTTAGTAAAACCATTGTAGGACAAACAAGTTCAGTGTTAAAAAATCAGGCACTGGATGCATCAGCTCTGTGTTAAATGCTTTTGACAAAGTCATAGGAATGTCAACAGGCCATTTAAAGCATGGTTGATGCAGAGAGGGCTGAGTATTGCTCCTATTTCCACCAGGCAAAACAGCCCTGAACCTCCCAGTCCACAGATGACAAAAAAAGTGGTTGGAGGAGGGAAGGGGGCAGAAGGAAAGAGGATGTTAATGGGGCAGAAGGAAACAGGATGTTAATGCACTTGCCTGCTCTATCAGATAATGGTAGGCAGACTGTTTTCTGCATCCTGAATGCACCCCCAGGTGCATACCCACTGGATACTCAGACTACATAAATGAATGTAAAAATGCAGTATAAAAGGTATATTCAGGTACACAGTATTTCAGGTATACTGAAAAAAATGCAGTATACCTAACAGAAAGACGGATGCTGTAGTGTGGAGTGTGATTTATACGATATATATATATATATATATATTCTGGGCTCACTGGAGTTGTGGGCAGGATGCTGAGTGCAACTGAATCTGCCTTTTTAGCTGCCCTACACTTTGCCTGGGCTCTCCACTTCTCTGCTGTGATCTCTGCTTTCTTGCTGCACTTTTGTATGTTTTATTCTCCCCTGCCTTCTGTCTCTCCTCCATTTCTGTTCCTCCCATTCAAGGTATTTTGGCTTTTTAGGCTCTGTGTCTCCTTTGTTTTTCTGCTGTACCTAATGGCATGTTTGTTAAAATACAATATAAATTCAATACAATAATCTTAAAACTGTTTAAATAGTTAATACTTTAATTACCATCAGCCTGTGGTGGGTGCCATGACACCAAGCCCTCCTCAAGGGGGAGTATTTAAAAAAAGATCCTAATTTTAGAATCATGTTTTATTTCTTTGGTAACCATGGCAATTTCATTTAGGACCTCAATTAGCACAAAAGCTGTAACATAATTACATTTCCTATGTGCATTATCCTATCTTAATTACAGAAAATGGTATTACAGAAACATTGCATCTTTGTTTTTACAGCGACGTGAGCCATGTCTCTGTGAGAAATGCAGCTCTGTGCGGTAAGGCTCGCGGTGGTGGCTTGTGTGTTTACATCAACACAGAATGGTGCAAGAACTAGCTCATCACTAGAGGAGTTGTGACTGTAAAATGCAGACCTTTTTATTTACAGAAATTCACCACTGCTTTCATTTCACTGCTTTCACACAAGTGTACATTCCTTCCAGCACTAATGCTAACAAGGCACTATGTGAACTCTGTGGGACTATTAGCAAGCTGCAGAATGCTCACCCTGACAGACTTTTTAATAATGCCAGAGATTTTAACCATGCAATTCTCAAGTCGGTGCTCCCTAAATTTCATCAACATGTGAAAGTGCTGCATCTTGGTTACACAAACAAACATTCCTGGTGCGTATCATGTGGAACTCTACCCCCACCTTAACTACTCAGACCACATCTCTCTTATGCTAATTCCAGCTTACAGACTACTCGTCAGATGCTCTAAACGTGTTCTGAAGCAGGTGAAAACCTGGCCAGCAGGAGCCATCTCTGCTTCTTGTATCTCTTCAGGACTGACTGGCACATGTTAGCGTGAAACCAATGGTGAAACAACCAACTTTGGAGAAATAAATAGCATCAGTGACTAGCTACATTAGAAAGTGCATTGATGATGTGAATGTCTCCATGACAGTCACAACACATTCCAACCAGAATGATTACTTTTAAGGCCACCTCCAGCAAAGCGGTGACACCTAAGACACCTAATACACCTTAACTTGCTTGTGACAGTGATGCCTCAACAACATCTACACTTGGTTTGAGGAACAGAACGATGTGGCAGCGAGGAAGACCTCCCACCTCCCAATGAGCTACTTTGTCTTACCACATCTGATGTGAGGAAAACTCTATGCAAATCAACCCACGGAAGGCTGCAGGAACAGACAACATTTCTGGCAAAGTCCTTAGGGAATGTGCAGATGTATTAACTAGCAGATGTTGTATTCACCAACATCTTTAACATTTCCCTAAACAGCGCCTATGTTCTAACATGCCTTTAGACCACCACCATCATCCAAACCGCTCCATAGACAATGCCATTGCCACAACCCCCCACCTGGCCCTCACACACCTAAACGAGAAAAACATTTTCGTACTAACACTGTTCATTGACTTCAGTTCAGCATTCAACACTATCATTCCTCAGCACCTGATTAGAAAGCTGAGCCTGCTGGGTGTGAACACCTCCCTCTGCAGTCCAGATCGGGAACAGCATCTTCAACACCACCATGCACTGGGGCCCCTCAGGGCTGTGTGTTTAGTCCACTGCTGCTTACTCTACTGACTCACAGCTGTGGAGCAATGTACCGCATAAAACACATCATCAAAGTCACTGATGACACAACCATGTTGGGTCTCATCAGCAAGAGCGATAAGTCAGCATATAGATGTAGCGTGTGGTCGTGAGGCCACATGAGGGTCAGGAGCCATCTGGATTGTAACAGCCCCAGATATGACTTGGATGGGGAGTGGAAACCCCAGCCACCCACCAGGGGGCCAAGGGTCCCAATAAACCATGACATCCCCAAAGAGCTTATCAGCTCCTTCACCCTGTTGCTAATTTTAAAATTGGTAATAGGTCAGAAACCTGTGTTTTCCTAATGCTCATTTGGATCACTAAGTGGTGCTAGGGTAGACTCAGTGTCTCCCTCGCCCCTTTTGCTGATTGTAAATGGGTAATGGGTTAGACAGCCTCCCCAGCTTCAAAAGCATTCCATCAGGGGAACCAGAGATCTTGGGCTAGGAAATATTTGCAGGAGAGCCAGATGTTTAACTAAGCCCTCAGTGAAAACCCCTCATATCCAAGTCATATTACTAAATAAGCTGTTCTAAATGTATATATGTATATTTCTGTATTGCATGTCTGTATCCATGTTATGCCACACAGTTCTAAACACAGAGGCTATATTACTTATATCTTTTGTGCTTATATTATGCAATTATAATATCATTATTGTGTATGTGTGTTAAACCCTGTCATATTTAGTCTTTAAACAATGCTTTTTTAAATTCCTGGTCATTGGTGTATGTCACAATACCATAGCTGGCATCCACACTCTTAAGTATTAATCTTTACATTGTTAACACAAACCCTGCAAGCCCCATTCACTATGCAAATAGGGTGTCGGGTTGAAACAAAGGCCCTGTTACCGTCGACCCGCACACCTTAACGTTGAATAATCACAGGCCGGGGGTGGGGCATCCCAAAGGTTAAGAACGGCTGTTATCCAAACTTTCTTTGTCCAGTCCAGTCCAGTCTGGTCCGTCCAGTCCGGCCCAGTCCAGTCCAGCGCCCGGGATGTTTTGACAACTCGCCCAGGAGTGAGCCACCTCGCCCAAGAGGTGGCAACCTCGCAAACTCTCTACTACCATCTTCCAGCAATTGCACTTGCGATGACACTCTGCGATCTCCGCTAAACCATCCGCCATTGGGACAGCAAAGTGGACTTCATTATCCTTTACGGACGTTTCAACTATCAATTTCTCGCACACACGTGCATCCGGAACTTCGCACCGCCTCACAAAGAGACAATGCAAGTATCCGTTCATACACTAGTTGATGCCTAAGGCTATAGGACCCCTTTTTACTAAGGTGATTTAATGATAGTTTGATGGTTCATGCAGATGTGTTAAGTTGCTTGTAATATTGCCATTCTGTTACTTTTTTCTATTTTTCCTGCTTTTCTTTATTTATGTGATGTTGATTGTATTGTTTGTCTAGAGTTAGTTTTTGTCTGTCTTAGTGTAGTTAATAAATCGTTTTGTATTTACTTGTGATTGCTTCTGTGTTTAACCGCTCACAAACGAACGTCACTTAAACTTGCCGATCTTGTTACATGCTCTGAAGTAGCACTGTATACCAGTAAAAAGTTTATTTTCTAAATGCCACGGGAAATAACATTTCTTAGAGTTAAGGTACAATTATGAATGTTTCGCTGGACGAATGCATTAATTAATTGTTATTATTAATTCTGCTTAATCAGGTAAAACATATATATACATCTTACAATAATTAGTATAATTGATTACAGTTAATTATACTTATTATTCCCTTTTGAGCTAAAGCTTAAATTCCCTCGTTTCAGTGGGAAGAACGATAGTGTTTTATATAACGCTTTCCAACCTGGCTGATACGCTACATAGAGAAGAGGTGAAAGATTTAACAGCCTGGTGTAGAGCCAACAACCTGTCTCTGAACATTGATAAAACAAAAGAGATGATTGTTGACTTCAGGAGAGCACAGAGCGACCATTCTAAACTTTACATCTGTGAAGTTCAATAAGTGCACTGAATTCTTTGGTGTTCACCTGGCAAAGAACCTGGTCCCTCAACAAGTCAAGTAGAGTTTAGTCATGCCATATACCAGTACATAGTGAAACGAAACAATGTTTCTCCAGGACCAAGGTGCTACATAATACAACAGAACACTACAGTGCACTACAGTGCAGTGCAGTCCCAATGCAGCGCCGACCAGTACACAGTTCTGTTAAAAGTGGACCTAGTGACAGTAGTGGAAATAATATAATAGTGCAAATTAAGTGAATAAAGCTTGCACTTGTGAAGCTGCTTGCACTTGTGAATAAAGTCTGCTTGCTGGTTCAGAGTTAATTACAAAATGCAATTAAGATTTAAAATTTTAAACCAAGTAAAAATTTGTTTCTGTAATGCTAAAAAAATTGTAGTTTAATGTATCCGATCTTAACTCAAGAATTAGGATATGTTTTTGTGATATGCCCCCGGGACCAATCTTGGAGCCAGTGCTGAAGCGGCCTCATATGCATCAACCTGAGTGGATCGGCTGCCACCAAGGATGCCATATGTCCCAGGAGTCTCTGAAAGAACTTAAGTGGAACAGATGGTTTCTGTCTCTCTGTCAGTTTCCATTCTCTTAAAGGGAGACAGAGCAGGCTCTATAACATTCATAAAAACGACAGGCCCAGAGAGGGGTAGACCTTGTACTGATACGCTCTCCCTTCAAAAGCGAACTGTAGAAAAGGGTCTGGATTAAGAGAGGATCAACACAGGAAAGTATGTGTCCTTCAAGTTGATAGCTATGAACCAATAGTTATGGTTACCCATCCTGAACAGGAGCCTGTTAAATATGAGCTGTAAAACCCCTGCTTCATCTTGGGCTGGAGAATAGGCTCTATAAGCTCCTTTCACAAAGAGCATTGTTATCTTTGCCCAAAGAATTGAAGCAAGGTATACAAGACGCCTCTGAACATGGGTGCAAACCTGGTGAACTGAAAGGCTAACCGAGATGGAACCAAGATGGGCTTTGAAGCCCAAGAGGGGTTCTTAGTCATGTCCTGATGACCTGCCACCAGCCCTGGATTGGAGCTACCCTAAAGGGTAGTGAGGGGTAACAAAACAGGGAAGCAGGTATGAGCAGTAAAAGCTGCCATCCACAACTTAGGGAGCTTTGAGTCATGCCACGTTCCGCTTTGAGTGCTCAGAGCACAATGGAGGGTTTCGCGTTATCCCATTGCTCTTGCTCTTGAAAGCACCACAGCAGCACAGAATCCATCTCATCCTAAGCCAGAGATTAACCAGCCACATTCAGAAATTCAGTGTCAAAAGCTGTTCCTAAAAAGACATGAGTCAACTGTTTGAGTTCTTTAGATCTAGAAATTTATTTAGTTTTGTATTCACTTGTGATTGTTTCTGTGTTTAACTGCTCACAAACGAACGTCACTTAAACTTGTCGATCTTGTTACATGCTCTGAAGTAGCACTGTCTATCAGTAAAAAGTGTGTTTTCTAAAGGCCACGGGAAATAACATTTCTTAGAATTAAGTACAATTATGAATGTTTCGCTGGACGAATGCATTAATTAATTGTTATTAATTCTGCTTAATCAGGTAAACATATATATACATCTTACAATAATTAGTATAATTAATTNCGGTTAATTATACTTATTATTCCCTTTGAGCTAAGGCTTAAATTCCCTCGTTTCAGCGGAAGAGCGATAGTGTTTTAAATAACGCTTTCCAACCCGGCTGATACGCTACAGTGGTTAAGCAGAAACTATACCACAGTGAATTTTTGTAATGGTATACAAGTACTGTGCAAAAGTTTTAGGCAGGTGTGAAAAAATGCTGTAAACTGAGCATTAAATGTAAATGCTTTCAAAAATGGAAGTGTTAATAGTTTATTTTCATCAATTAACAAAATGCAGTGAATAAACAGAAGAGAAATCTAAATCAAAATCAATATTTGGTGTATATACCACCCTTTGCCTTCAGAATAGCATCAATTCCCCTAGGTACACTTGCACACTGTTTTTGAAGGAACTCGGCAGGTAAGTTTTACCAAACATCTTGGAGAACTAACCACAGATCGTCTGTGGATGTAGGCTTCCTCAAATCTTTCTGTCTCTTCATCTAATTCCAGACAGACTCTATGATGTTGAGATCAGGGCTCTGTGGGGGCCATTCTATCACTTCCAGGACTCCTTGTTCTTCTTTACGCTGAAGATAGTTCTTATTGACATTGGCTGTATATTTGGGGTCGTTGTCCTGCTGCAGAATAAATTTGGGGCCCATCAAACGCCTCCCTGATGGTATTGCATAATAGATAAATCATTCAGACCAGATCTCCAACTCCATTTGCAGAAATGCAGCCCCAAACTTGCAAGGAACCTCAACCATGCCTCACTGTTGCCTGCAGACACTCATTATTGTACCGCTCCCCAGCCCTTCGGCGAACAAACTGCCTTCTGCTACAGCTAAATATTTCATATTTTGACTCATCAGTCCAGAGCACCTGCTGCCATTTTTCTGCACCCCAGTTCCTATGTTTTTGTGCATATTTGAGTTGCTTGGCCTTATTTCCATGTCGGAGGTATGGCTTTTTGGCTGCAACTCTTTCATGAAGACCACTTCTGGTCAGACTTCTTCAGACAGTAGATGGGTGTATTTGGATCCCGCTGGTTTCTGCCAGTTGTGAGCTGATGGCACTGCTGGTCATCTTCCGATTTTGAAGGGAAATAAGCTTGATGTGTTTTTCATCTACTGCACTAAGTTTCCTTGGCCGACCACTGCATCTACGATCCTCAACTTTGCCAGTTTCTTGTACTTCTTCAAAACACCTTGAACAGCACATCTTGACACCCCAGTCTGCTTTGAAATCTTTGTCTGGGAGAGACCTTGCTGATGCAGTATAACTACCTTGTGTCTTGTTTCTGTGCTCAGTCTTGCCATGGTGTATGACCTGTGACATGAAACTGTCCACCACCTCACTTTGGTAGCAAGTTTTGGTAGAGTTTGGCTGTTCCTTAAACAGTTTCAAGCCTCCTACACAGCTGTATCTGTTTCAGTTAATCAAATGACTGTTTCAACCTACATGTGAAATTGATCATTAGCACGTGTTTGGTATAATTCATTGATTATACACCTGACTGTAATCCTACAAAACCCCTGACTTTGTACAAGTGTACCGATAAAAATTGATGCTGTTTTGAAGACAAAGGCTAGTAATCAAATATTGATTTGATTTAGATTTTCCTTTTGTTCGATCATTTCGCATTTTCTAAATTTATTAAAAAAACTTTGCACAGTACTGTATATGATAAATTGCTGATAATCTTCAAACATAAAGAACATGTCTTTAGAAAAAAACTGTCTTTTACAACAGCTATACATTTGATCCTCAAACTTTTACTATATACTCACAAACATCTCATTTTCCAATAAGAACTGTGTAGGAAACTGCCATTGGTGGTGCTCACAGATGGAGCTCACAGAGAATTTGAGAACGGTATGAGTATTTATTTTTCTCTGTGGACTGACAAGGGTCAGCTTAGGGATGAATATGTGTTATATTATCTAATTTGCCAGCAAGTGCACCCTTTGTTTCCTGCCAGGACAAGTGGGATAAGGCTGCTGAGGCTGCTCTGAGCCACCACAAGTTTTTAGTGGTTATGTCATGTGCTACTGATTGTTTTAGATCTGCCATGCAAAAGCAGAAAGGATGAGATCACTCATGGCCATTTGGACGAATATTTTTTTTCTCTGCACATAACCACCCACTTGTCTTTCAGCTCATACAAACTTTCCTTTTCCTCAGAATTTGGCCTTAGGTGCTCTGCTTCTATGGTTGGCCCTGTTGCAGGCTTCGTGAAGCCCTCATTGGTCAGCCAGTCTGAGTGCAGGATGTATTAGGCCTCCTCTCCCTTTAAGAGTAATTATGCTGAGGCCTCCCTCCTCATAGTTTACCCAGGCAGTAGTGCCAAGTCACTGGCTCTCTGTAGGTTCCCTGGGTCACTATTACTCTACTTTTTTTATTTTCACTGGGAAAAATAGCTCCAAATTGCCAGGCTCTCTGAGCCTCTTTGGCTACTGCTTAAGATTTGGAGCGTGGTTAGACACCTTTTGTTTAGAGAGCTCTCCTCTTGAGGCCTCCGCTTTTTAGAACTCTGCCTAAACAGCAGCATCTAGGTACTAGGTCCCTCATGTGCCTCCTTGATTACTGCTCTTATTTAGGGCATAGTTAGGCCTCCTGTCTTTGGAGAGTCATTAAGTTGAGGCCTCCATCCTATGAGTAGCAGTGGTAGGTTGTTAGGCTCTATCGAGCCTCCTTGGCTGCTGCTTTTGAGTTAGAGCATTGCTAGGCCTCCTCTCACTATAGAGAGTTGTCTGTGAGGTCTACGCCTCCCAGAGCTCTGCCAATTGGGCAATATGTCAGGTTGCTAGGCTCTTTCTAAGTGTCCTTGGCTCTGCTTTTTATGTAGGGTGTTGCTAGGTCTCCTCTTATTTAAATAGTTGTCCTCGGGGCCTCTGCTTTCAGAGCTGTGCTGAATAGCAATTCTGAGTTGTTAGGCTCTCTGTGAGCTTCCTTGGAAGCTTTCCCAAATGTAGAATGTAGCCAGGCCTCCTCTCACTTTAGAGAATCTTTCTGCTGAGATCTCTGTTTCTCAGAGCTCCACCTAGGAGCAGTAGTGTACCTGGAAAGTAGCTTTTGCAAAAGCCTCTGTTCTGATCAAGTGGTAGTATCAGGTTGTTAGGCCCCTTCTGAGCCTCCTTGGCTTCTGCTAATATGTAGAGTGATTATAGGCCTCCTCTCGCTATAGACAGCCATCCCGCTGAGGCCTCTTCTCTCCAGAACTCTTCTGGGATAGCAATTGTGAGTTGTTAAACTCTCTGTGAGCCTTTTTGGAAGCTTTCTTAAGCATAAAACTCAATTAGGCCTCCTCTTGCTTTAAAGAGTCATAAAGCTAAGGCCACCATTCTTAGAGCTCTATCCAGTGGCGCTGCTGGTATACATTCAGGGATGGGGACTTCTTTTGAGCTTTGTGACTTCAGCCATTTAGGCAATTTTCAATTCAGCATGGTTAAGTGGGTATTTTGTAAAGGCAACTATTATTCCCTGAGAAAAAGAAAGGTACACTGCATCTCTTTACCATGCTTCAGGTATTCCTGTGCACATCTTCAGACATGAAATTGATGGCGTATTCCACAGTTGCTTCTGTGTAGAGACTGTAAAGTAATTATTTAATTACCATTTCAGTTAGTAATTAAAATTTAAGCTTTGTCATCATCGTCAGCTGTACTCCAGTCACCCTTAGGTAAGTTAATGTAATTCAGATAATCAATAAAATTAAGTTATATTTCTGTACAGTAGTTGTGCTGACTTTACTCGTTATGTCTTTTGTTGTATGGAGAACCATAAATGTATAATCAGAAGTACAATACGTAATAAACCAGCCAAATATAAATATAAAAATAACTGTATGCAGATTGCTCTCCTCTGGCCAAGATGGCGTCTGTGTAGTCGTACTTCTGTTGTCTGCAACAAACTTTCATGCAAAGCTTGATCTCTTTTGACCTTCTTTAATGTTTGGCTTCTTTAATGTTGCTGATACTAATGTATATGTATTCTGAAGAATTCTGTGGAAAATCGTTACCTATTTTTTGCCTGTTAGAACGTGTGTTGCGGCCTCCTGAGTACGCTAATTGAAACTCACATGTGATTAAAACAAACTTGAAACAAGAAAACCTGAAGGAATGTCGGACAGTGTGAAGCTTGTGCATGCTTATACTAAATCGACTCCCAAAGACGATCCAAGCATGGATTGTATGCCACTTTAGACACCCCGATTACCAGCCCTCTCATGAAAGTGCGGCGACAGATTTCCAAGCCCTCAAATGTGGCTATCCTCGAAGCGATTGAGAGGCTAGGAAAAAAGCAAGATACCTTTATAGAGAAGTAACTGGTAATTGAAAGGTTGGTTCAATTTTGATTCAGTTACCAACAAAACAGAGAGGGCTATAGTTAAAACTGACGAGCTTGGTGTTAGAGAGGCTGTAATTGCTGAAAATAAACAACTGTTGGGAAAAGTTGACGACCTGGATGCATACAAAAGACGGTGGAATTTGAAAGTCTCTGGTGTTCCGGAGGAGCAGAAAGGCATCAAAATCACAGAAGACCTGTCACAGCGAACGAGGGAGGCACGAGAAGGAAAACTAGCTGGGTTCAAGGGCGCGTTTGCCATTATTGATGGAAAGATAATTACAGCGGATATTATGTGAATTATGTTAATGTTTGCCCTTAATCCCATTTGAGGATGACATTGACTTTTGTTGTACTCTACAGGCACGACTGTGAACATCTGGCAAAGAAGATTTTTGTCTTGTTTTGTTTTCTCAGCGTGTCCTGTTGAATATATCAGGATATAATATTTCCTTAACCATTTGATGCTTAAGTATGGAAGGTTTACTTTACTCCTTTCCTGCCTAGTTAACTCTTTGCCTTAGGGCAGATTGTTCTTCTTGTTCTTATTCAATGTATTTGAACTTTTCTTGTTTTTCTCTTAATGTTTGGGGGATTCGTGACCTTACTAAACAAAAAGCTTTATTTTTATTTTGTAGTTCTAAAAGAAATGTTTATTTTTTACAGGAAACTCATTCTAGTGCTAATGATGAGTCTTTTTGGTCAGCACAGTGGGGAGGTAAAGCTCTATTTTCACATAGGTCTACTGATTCTGGGGGAGTTATAATTTTATTTAACTATAATTTTAATGATAGAAATTCTTGAGTCACACTTTTCTGTAGAGGGGATAATAGCTATAGTTCAGTCTGGAGAGGCCGTCTTAATTTTATGTAATATATATGGCTTTAACAATTCAAATTTAAACCAAATTCTTTTTCAAACTTTATCAAACAAATTGGTTTCTTTAAAACTAACATTTCCTCATAACAGATTTCAGAGACGTCCAGGATACTGGAAACTAAATACTTATTTTTTTACAAAACTCTCTATATTGTTCAGGTGTTAAAAATATCATTGAAAAATTTAAAGTTAATTCAGGCTCTGCTATTGCAAAATGGGAACTTTTTAAGTATAAGTGTCGAAGATTCTCTATACAGTTTGGCAAAAAGCTTTCTAAAGGCAAAGGAGTCAAGAAGCTCTGCAATCATAAAGGAAATAAATCATATCTTATGTCTGTCCTCTCCTAGTGTAACACTCCGCGGACATAAGGGGGGAGCGTGGAATGAACAGGTTTATTGAAATAAACAGGACGGTAAACGTGGAACAGTTAATGGAAACAAGATAGTTCCTTTCCCTAGTATGGCGAGGGAAGAATGGAGAACGGAGAAACCAGGAACGAATGGACACACACCTCAGAAAACCAGGAACTTGGACTAGGGAATACAGGCAAGGAATACAGGTTGGTTTATAAACGGGAAATCATCATATGATACTATGATAATATGCTGATTCGGAACGTGACGGCGTGGCAGGTGAGATTGTGACAGAACCCCCCCCCTCCCGAAGTGGCTCCTGATGCTTGTAGTGGGGGGCTCGGGAGACTCTGGGAGAAACGCCCGGACTGGACTCCAGGACCCTGGAGACTCTGGGAAGAGACTCTCTGGGAAGAGACTTTCTGGAGTCTCCGCCCGGGGAATACCGGGACTCTGGAGCTCGGCTCGGGGAACACTCTGGAAGCCCCTCCCGGGCTCCTGATCACCCGGAGGCAGCTCTGGCTCGACCGGACTGGACTCCGGCCCTGGAAGGCCCCGGGCTTTGGGGCTCTGGAAGGCCCCGGGCTTTGGGGCTCTGGAAGGCCCCGGGCTTTGGGGCTCTGGAAGGCCCCGGGCTTTGGGGCTCTGGAAGGCCCCGGGCTTTGGGGCTCTGGAAGGCCCCGGGCTTTGGGGCTCTGGAAGGCCCCGGGCTTTGGGGCTCTGGAAGGCCCCGGGCTTTGGGGCTCTGGAAGCGCCCGGACTGGGTTCTGGATCCAGAGTGGGGCTGGCATCCGCCTCGATGAGCTCAATCGTCATCGGTGAACCGCAGGACACCAGCACCCACTCGATACACTCCAGGAGGCTCTCTCGAGGACCATCCCCATACAGCTGTGCTTGGCTGGCCACGTTTAGACCAGCGTAATAAAAGAAGCACAGACTGACGTCCGGGAAGTGTGTGTATTCCGCCAGGACCACGAAGGTGGCGTTGTAGTCCTTGAGAGAGGACTACTCCTGTTTCAGCAGGAGGAGAATCTCCAACAGGTCCATGGAGAGGAGAAACCAAACACCAGCGGAAAAAAAACAAACACGGTCACTGTTTTTGGTCGGGTCTTCTGTAACACTCCGCGGACACAAGGGGGCAGTGTGGAATGAAGAGGTTTATTGAAATAAACAGGACAGTAAACATGGAACGTAGGAACAGGTAATGGAGACTTGGGAAACAAGATAGTTCCTTTCCTAGTATGGCGAGGGTTTCTGGAGAGAGTTTCTTTCCCTAGTATAGTGCGGGAAGAATGGAGAACAGAGAAACCAGGAACGAACGGACACACACCTCAGAAAACCAGGAACTTGTACTAGGGAATACAGGCAAGGAATACAGGTTAGTTTATAATCGGGAAAGCGTCATACGATACCAGGAGGAATCCGCAACGTGAAGACGAGACAGGACGGCGAGTGCAGCTGAGGTGTGCGCTTATGAATGTTAGTCCGGATTGCGGAAACAGGTGCGGGTGATAGGCGTGAAGATAGACTTGAAGATGTGCAGCAGGTGATCGCGATGATAATATGGTGATTCGGAACGTGATGGCGTGGGCGTGGCAGGTGAGATCGTGACACCTATACCTCTTTTCCACCAGGGCGGTGCCGGTGCTGGAGTTGAACCGCACGCATTTCCACAGGTTTCAGCACCGAAAATTTGTAGCAACATGTTACTATGGTTACATTCACGTAGCGCTCTACAAACTTTCATTATTTACGAGCACAGTTTACGAGGCAACATTATAACAGGGTAAACCTTGGTTTACGGTTCTGCGTTTACATATTTGTGCAGTTCCGACTTTGAGACCAGCAACTTCAGGGTGCCGTGCTGGTGCCAGTTTTTTGGCACCAGCACCTGTCAGTGTTCGGTCGAAACACGCAGAACCAGTTCTAGATTGGGCACGAGCACGGCACTGCGGCGGTGGAAATGAGGTACTAGTGAGCAGGACAAGGAGAGGTTATATTTATTGAAGGAAGATCTTGATGCTCTTTATGCAGAGAAGGCCAAAGGCAGGTTTGTTAGATCAAGAGCAAAATGGTTAGAATTTGGAGAAAGAAATTCAACATATTTTTTTAATTTAGAAAAAAAGAGAAAATTTCTCTCCACATTCATGTATACTATGGAATAACCAATTTGTGTTGTCTAAAAACAAGAGTATATTTATAAAAGAATGGTTTGATAAAGAAATTATATTTCTTTTAGATTTATTGAACACTAATGGTGAGATTTATAATCAGCAATTTATTTATTTCTCAGGGATTGAATCTTCTTGTAGAGATTATAATTTAGTTGTGAAAAGTATTTCCCCTAAAATGCTTTATCTTGTGAAAATTCATCTTAGTTACAATTCAGCTGTCCGACATATTCCAAATCTTGTTATTGGAGGTATTAATATCATGGATATTAAGTGTAATAACTCATACATTAGAAAATGTCTTACTCTAAATGCCAGCTGTTACCTGAAAGCACTCCTAGTGGAAACAATTCTTTTTCATACCTTCTACTAAGAAATTATGGTTGGACTCTAATACATTTTTACTACCAAATAAGGTAGATGAATAGATGAATCTATGATCTTTTTTTAATTGTAATACTGGATCAGTGGTGGTTGATAGCACTTTAAAGGTGATAATTCTTCTTGGGAAGTTTCATGTACATAAAGCAAAAATAATCTCTATTACTCCCTCTTTTCATTTTTTCTGTAAAGAACTTAATATATTTTATGACTCATTGATCTCAATTACTAGAAACAAGAAATGTGTAAAAACATCTCTTATATTGAAAAATGTTATTTGTAAAATGTAATGTTTTACTCCCCATAATGTATATTTGTTATATGTATCCCCCCCTTTTGGTTTGTGCTCTGTTGAGTGTTAAGTATTTCTGTATTTTTGTTTTTGAAAGTAAAAAACTACTTAAGTGTAGTTCCGGGTCAGAGAGCTGTCCATCAAAATTTTATTAGTGAATAAGAGTAAAGCACAGTTAAGCTCCGCCCACACGTGAAGTTTGTGCCTGAATGTTGAAGTTACAAAACCTTTATATGTGGTTTGTTTAAAAACATGCTACACTTTTGTCATACAATGTGTTCTGTCATACAGATATTTCTTATTCACGTCCATTTATTCAAATGGTACAAGTGTGTTGTAGTTATTAGTTCAGTCAGCTTTATATTTATAAACCAATTACAATCTTAGTATCTCTAATTAGTTTTTCAAATATACATCTTATAATGAATAAGATGTACCTGCCACCCACCAACTATATAATATGTTAAATTGCCTGCAATTACCTGTGACTTGCCAGCTGAGCTGACAGTTATCAACCCTAATATGTACAAGTGAGCACAAACAACCAGGAGTTGCACTAGAGTGACGTCAACTTCCCTCTTAAAATGATTGACTAGAGGAGGAGCTGTCAATCTGGAACTAGTGGACCAATGTGTTACGTCACCCATGAATTGTGTATTTGGTTTTCCTCATGTTTATGTCTGTAACACCACCGTGATCTGTTTATTTGGTTTCCCCCATGCTTTTGCCCTTATTTGGATTTCCTGTTCTTCTTTAGTTTATCTCCTTCACCTGTCTGAGTTTAATTAGTTTGCTTTATAAGTTTGTTGTTGGTGTTCCCGACCTTCTTCCTGGTTGTTCCCAATCTTCCTCCTGGTTGTTCCCGATCTTCTTCCTGGTTGTTCCCGATCTTCTTCCTGGTTGTTCCCTGTTCTGTTTTGGGTATCTCAATTAAAACCCTTTTGCTGGAATATTACGTGTTTTGCTCCTTGCTCCAGAAACCTGCACGTCACGTAACACAATGGTGCTGCTAAAGCCCACAATGATTTACAAGAAACTCGTCAATTGGACATGCAAAAATGGACGGAATTCAATTAAAATTGGAAAAGCAAGCACAGAACATAGAAACCAAAATTAGGGGAAAAACAAAAAAAGTATATATAAATTGAAAATATGAGCGATATATGTTAGGAAAGACATGATTTGGATGAATAAGGAAAACATGATTTTGTGTGCAACCTTACATTCATGTCTCAGTTTTTTGCAATATCATTTAAAATGTGTTTAAAGTTTTTGCACTTATTTTTTCCAAAGTACTTTAGGCAGGAAATTTATCCCATAGAGCTCTATTTATATGGATAAATTAATTTTCTTATTTACTTCTAAACAGGTAATGCCTTGCAAAAAACTGAAAATGAAGTCCTGTAATAAAAATAAAGTGACATACGAAAATAAAGTCCTGCATAATTAACTACTGTATATAAATGTCCAGGCACCATTGAAGAGTTGTAGTTGTTTATACATGACATAATGTATATGGTATAGCCAGCTAACAATTTAAGGTTATACGCACATTTCCCTAATGTTCCCTGTTAGCTGGGTATACAGTACTGTTGTACAGAAATGTTTTTTTTTATGTAGACTGTTTAGCATGAAGAACATTACACAGTGCGAAATTACACAAGTTACCAGTGACATGCAATTAAATAAGAAAATGTTATTCTGAAAAATCATAAACAACCATTATTCTGTAATAGCCATATGCAAATATCATGAACTGACAGTATTTGAGATGAGTAAATGCCCATTACTGCAATATGCGTCAACACACTTCTGACACACATATTCATTTATCAGGATAAGACCTCTGTAAATCGCTCACAGTCTTAGCAAGAACAAGCACCTGATTCATCTACCCACAATAGCCTGTATTATGTCAATTTGACTTTCAATAATCTGAGGTTTTTAAATATTTAGTCTTTTGCCTTCCCAATGTATCACAATAGAAGGATGTTATAATTAATAAAGCCCACTATGAACAGTATGCATTTTAATTTTAACACAGCTCTCAAAAACAATCAACCTTCATTGATTTACTCAGTATGAAAACCGTTACATTGCATGGACAGAAGCATCCACTGGTTCCTCCCACACCCTGCATGCATACAGCCAAAGCACTCATGCACCTAAAGTTCAGTTGCATATATATGATCCAGCTGGTTGGTTGCTTTATGAAAGGAAAGAGCATTGCTTTTTTCTATACATTTTCGGCTATGCATCAGGGTGTGTGCATTCTTGCTTCTGAGGATGAATGCTTATCCTCCATGGACAATAGCCTGAAGCTATCGCTTGGAACAGGGATGTGAGAACTTTACAGTGAATGCTGCTGCATCTACTATAAGCATAAATACACATAAGGTGAGTGGTTTTTTGGCTTATTTAATTTAATCCATAATATTCAAAATAATGAGAAATATGGGTATTTAATAAAATGTGGCAGGTGTTCAGAATTTAACTGAGACTGTGCTGTCATTTGTATGTCAGTTATTGAAAACAATAAACAGGGTGCACAGCTTAAACACACAAAATATGCCATACTTCCAAAAACATTAGAAGATAACAGCAGACGTTTAGTTTAATTATACCAATAACAAATGATAGGTAAAAAGTAATTATATAATTCACAGAAACTTATTGCAAGTTATTGTGTTGGACTAGTTTTCTGTTTCTAGTAAATTTATTATTTTGTCATTACAATTTAAATTTGCATTCAAATTTAAAACTGAAATTTAAACTGATTTGTAAAAATCAGATAAAATCAAACTGATTTGTACTAAAGAATAGTCTTCATGATGATTAACAGGACATCAAAGTGCTCTTCATGTGGAGGAGCTGCATCACCCAGCAAAACATCCTAGTGCCTGAAACGCTGAATCATTTGAGGGAGGCAATCAACAGCTCCTGTATTCTTGTTGAATCCCCTTTACAGAGAGAGAGAGAGAGAGAGAGAGAGAGAGGGAGTAGGGGGGCTGGGCAATGACACAAAGCAGTGACAATTTTGTTCTGAAGTGGTATGCAATTTATAGTTGCTATTTACTCTCATAGGGTGATTGAAACACAAAATATCTTCCAGAACACATCAATGTAAATGCACAGAGACAGTAAATGCACAGAGACAGTAATGTTCCCATACTAAGGCTTTTTAAAAACGAGTAAAACTGCATATATTCTGTCATATTCTGCACATAGCTGCTGGTGTACTGAGCACTTCTAAAAGGACAGTGATTTGATGAACAGTCATGTCTTATAGAGGCAAGACCACATTTGGCCTGTGTATTGTTTTTACAAAAATATCCAGTTCTTTATTGGCTATTTCCCTTTTCCCCAGGTGAAAAAGCCATTCATACAGAGTTTATGTTATAATCAGCTTAAACAGCAATAAAGTCACTTCTGAATGCGCTTATGAGCCAAGATATTCTTAGAATTATAGCTTTGTATTGTCTTGCATTGTGTAGTTTTTAATGAGGCTTGATCCATCTCATATGAGCTGGAAAGAGTCTCATTAGCCTTTAATTACATATAGTTCAATATTCCAGTATGGTTGTCAACCATTAAAAGGGTATTATAATTTTAATTATTAGGTACTTATTTTTAAGTACTTTTTAATTACTTTAATTGAACATGAAAACAAATAATTAGGATGGCATTTGTATAAACACAGCAAAATGTTATCTTGGTTAAAAAAATATATGAATAACACTATAAAGGTCTGTTATTAATGTAATTACTTCCTCACAGGGTAGTAATGACAAATGATGATATATTTTATTCAGTAGGTGAACATGCAGTATATTGAAATCAGTGGGCATGTGTCATTTGGAGCATTACTCACTTTAACTTTAACTAAGAGCACAGTTACTGTCTAAGAGAATACAGTGTTTAGAGATTAAGAAACTCATCATGCTGAGTGTAACGCAGAGGCAGATGGATCCATACGCAGCATTTTATTTAGAAAAGGTAAAGGTCAGGTCAGGCAGCAAACAATAAGAATTGTGGAAGAAGCAAAGGGTCAAGGCAGGCAAACAATCAGGAACGTGGAACAGACAAAGGGTCTAGGCAGGCAGAGAACACGATCAGAAACACAGTAAACAATCCAAATCAAGACACAGGTAATCTTTGACAGGGAAACCGCTCAGAAATGTTTGCTAGACTTCTCAAAGAGTTCATGGTTGAATGCAGTTTATATATGGTGGTAAATGGCTGATGCAGAACAGGTGTGATGAAGGGGAGTGGTCAGCCCCAGGAATGTGGAGTGATGGGAAACGTAGTTCTTAAACAAAAATCCGTATTTGAGAGGAGTCTCCCTCTGGTGGCTGGAGAGAGGCGATGCAGGAGCCTCCTCTGTAACACTGAGAATGAACTCTTTGACATCCATAACTAAGCTATGTTATTATAACTAAGCATAGTTATATTATAACTATGTTATTTGTTAGTGGGTTATGATAAAAAATAGCAAAAGAAAATGTATAATCAGATATATACGTTTTTATTTCAAATTATATGGTTTAATGTACTTAAAAAATAAATAATTGGAATAGATATGTCAAATATCTTCACAATGTATTTTATAGCTGCCACATACAGCTTACCCAAAAAGACATCTAATTGACACTTGAAATGTCAGTACAATTGAATTTTAAATATCACACTAAGTGGCATCGTTTTTCTCAAAGGAATTTCATGTCTGCATAAGATGAATGAGAAGGTAAAGAACTTACTTTTAGATTATTTATGATAAAATTATATGACACCAGTTGCCATACTGTCTCAGATAAATGAAGTTACTTCTAAGAAAAGGTCTATGACATATTTGCAAATTAATACTTTGTTATCTGATGTTAATACAAAGGAGGCAAGCAGGGAAAGCAGGCAGAGATGCAAATGCAGTTGGTTTATTAGTAAAATGCACAATTTTACAATGCTATGTGTAGACAAAGGGGAGCTATCCTGTTTTATTCCAACATTTGTTTTTATCAACACCTTCTGGAGTTCTTTGTTTCTTGCCACCATTGCCTGGTATACAGACAAATAAATTATGACACAACTTTCTTTTAGCGTTGAATGGAATTGCCTGAGGACATATGGAACTTCAGACATTTTACTGCAATGTTTTTCTGTCAAGCTGTTTTGAAATTATGTGTTTTGGGAAAAATATTTAAAGTAACTTTAAAAAATGCAAAAATACTTTACTTGGACAGTATGTTCTTCAATAAGATGCTAGTGTTTATTTTTTTTAAACAGGTTCATGCCTTGGACAAATTAAAGATATCCAGTTTAATATGGGTCAATCAAATGCAGCCAGTATTACAAAAGACCTGGTTCCTGGTAAAAACCATGACACCATCTGGCATGAAGGCAGCATGGGCAATGACAGCATGAACTCTTACATGCCCACCTTTGTGGATGACATCACCAAGCACCTGGGTGTTCAGATTTCTCTTATATTAGCATATTCACTCATAATCCTGCTGGGACTTGTGGGTAACATGTTGGTCATTTACATGATTATTCTATACAGAAACATGCGCACAGTCACCAATTACTTTATTGCAAACCTGGCCCTGGCTGATCTAATGGTGGACACTGTGTGTCTGCCTTTCACTCTGGTCTATACTCTGTTGGATGAATGGAAGTTTGGAGAGGTCATGTGCCACATGGTGCCTTATAGTCAAGCTTTGAGCGTACACGTCTCCATTCTCACTCTAACAGTCATTGCTCTAGAGCGTTACAGGTGTATCATCTTCCATCTTGGTCAACGGCTCAACAGGTGCACAAGTTTTATCATTATTGGTCTAACCTGGGTGTTCGCCGCCATACTGGCCGGGCCTTTGGCTATTTTTCGTGAGTATCGCCATGAGGAGATCCCATACATTGACTTGCGTATTGTGGTTTGTTCTGAGAAATGGCCCAATAGCACAAATCGGGATGCAGTCATCTATAGTCTATCAATGCTTGTCCTGCAGTACGTGGTCCCACTGACTATCATAAGCTATGCTTACGTGTGCATCTGGATTAAACTGAAAAACCATGTCAGCCCTTCAAATCGCATCAACAGTATTGCCCGTCGCAAGAAAACCACCAAGATGTTGGTACTGGTGGTTATCGTCTTTGCTGTTTGCTGGCTTCCTTTCCACATATTCCAGCTTGCCAGTGATCTTGACTTGATTCTGAAGTTCAAGGAGTATAAACTCATTTATACCTTATTTCACATTGTGGCGATGTGCTCAACATTTGTCAATCCATTGCTCTACGGCTGGATGAACCAGAACTACAGGAATGGTTTCTTGATGTTCTTTCGCTGTGAACACAAGCCAGAGACCATCTGTCCTGATGGGTCCTTCAGGACTCGATCTTTGAGAGGGATGATTGTGAACAGGCACAATGATGCTCTGCCTGTGGCTACTGTCTGATCACAAAGGTTTGGCTAGTTAACACTGTTTCATTTATATCCAAGAAAGGATACTGGGGGACTGGAGGGGAACTGGCCCTCCTGGTTGCGCCTGGTTTCTCCCAAGTTGTTTTTCTCCATCTATACATTATTGGAGTTTCGGTTCTTTGCCACTTTTGCCCTGTTGGCTTGCTTACATTTAACTTAATGCTGACATTTAACTAAGCTTAGGGTTTTGTCAATTATTATTATTGATTCTAATGAAATTATATAATTACAGTCATAAAGACTATACTGTTTCTTATTTTTTGTCCCCAGTTGTCTTTCATTCTCTTACAATGTGTAACATTCAGGTACATTTGCGCATATTTTGTGTATGGATTTTTTGTGTATTGTGTGTAATTTATGGTAATATTACGAAACCCTTATACCTCTGTCCCATAAAATGTTTTTTTGTTTTGCTATGTGTTATCTCCATGTAAGCTGGAACAGCATATCTTGCCAAATATGATACCCATCATGTTAACTGACTACATGTTGCATAGTCTCAAAAGTACATACTGTTTTAGTTGGCTTTCAAAATACATTACCCTCTCATAGACCACTGAGAGAGGTACAAGCCATTACACATAATGACAGGTATTTCTAATGCACATCCATTTATTCAAATGGTCCAAATGTGTTTTAATTTTTATTGGTTCAGTCAACTCTTTATTAATAAACCAACTATAAACCTAGTATCCATAATTTGTTGTATAAATATACATCTTGCACATACTATTTGCAATAATATAATGTATTATGTGTTTTTTTTTTATATATATATCCCAGTATTATGTATAAGGCTGCTATGAAGCAATGTAACATTGTGAAAGCATATTACACAGCATATGAATATTTTATTGTAGGTGTTTTGCCAGTTACTAATTATTTTGGAAAGCTTCATTGTGTAACTACTACATAGTAGGTTTGCTAACATATTGTTACATCGAGGTTCCCACACCGCTTCCTCCTGGCCATTAGTGGGAACCGTCACCTGAACTGTTTGGACTACATTTCCCAGCAGCCCTCATACCTGGGGCTGGCCACTCCTCCATTACTCACCTGTTGCCAATAACCTCATTAAGGACTATATATAAACCATGCACAATCATTGTCTCATTGCGAAGTCTTGTATTCCCTGTTGGTTGCAATTCCGAGCGTTCTACCTGGTTTTGTATTTCATGTTATTACCCTGGTCTGTTCCTTGTTATTCTGTTTGTTTGCTGCCTGCCTTGTTACCTGGACTGTTTACTGGATTACGTTTCTGTTTGCTGCCTGCCTCGACCCTTGCCTGTATATTGGATATCCCTTTGCCTGCTGCCTGCCTCGACCTTCGCCTGTGCCCCGTTTATGATTCTGGTTTGCCTCTGCCATTGCTGTTTGCTGTGATTGACCATGCCTGTTAACTATTCTTCTAATAAAAACCAGCGAATGGATCCGCACGCCTCCGTCCCCTTCGTAACACATCTCCTAGAACTGCTAGAGGCAAACTTCTCATGGTGACCAATAAAATCAGGATTCCTCATGATCAAGATTTTTCCTTTTTTTTTTTTTAGTTAAATAATTAAATGTTTAATAATTTGTAACAATAAATTGAGTACTATACACAGTATGCAGATATTCTCAAATATCCTCAAAACCGTATGAAGAGCATGGTTGTGCGCTACAGTATTATGAACACAGCCCATGTAATATGTTACATGTAATATGTCAGAACTGCAAGCGCAATGACATGCGACAGCTTGTAATGAGGTTACATATTATAAATTATACCGTCAGTCAATAGTTAAAGTGTGTGATTTGTCAAAGGTGAAAATGTATTGCATTTTTTCTTCTGTGTAAATTTACTTGTGTAAGCATGTACTTATGTAAGTATTTACTTATGAAAGATAATGTACTTTATATGCAATGCTTTAGTTTAATTTGACTATAGAATCGTGGCTGTATATACTTCATTTGGTATATTTAATGTTTATGGTGTGGCACCAGTGAGGTGAAATGATTGACATTGCTTTTGAATTTTACTTATTTTATTGCTCTAATCATGGAAAATATTGTATTTTCTGTGCTCTTCCTTATTAAAGCTACAAGTGTATTATGGTGCAGACAAAGCACGTTTAGATTTAAAATTACCTGGTTAATAGAAGTTTAGAAAAATAGAAGTTAACTTTCACTTCTATTACTAGAAGATTTCATGCATGTTGAATAACAGGTTAGCTTAAAAGAAATCAATTTTATTATTGGGCTAACTGTACCCAGAGTGTAGATGTTTTTGTATTAGGTTTAGAATAAAACTAATCAATTTCTGCCCTCTACTGGATGTGGACCATATGATGCAAGTTATTCAAGAAATTAAACTTGAATAACTTAAACATACAGTAATTATTGCAAAAACTAATTGGACACTTCACCTTTGCATGAATATAATTTAATTAGATAACAAAACAGGCCACATTAAAAGTAGCATTTTTAAAAGAAAGATAACACAAGACAAGCATACTTTTTAATATGTTTGTTTGGTGTTAAATAATAAAGCAATAGATATCTACATTTTATGTAACAAGCTGCATGCTTGTGGAATTGTAGAAGAACATGTAGATAGTTATTCTGCTAGGACATACCTGTGGTTATTATGCTGAAAGTTCAAACACACAGAAATTCATACAGACAGTTAAAAAAACATGCAAAATGACAAAACGAATGCATGAGGGAAGCTTGTGATTGTGACGGATGTTCAAAGAAAACTTTCAAATGTAAAGATTGATCTACCAGATTTTGACTGAGAATTAAATATTTACATACTACATACAAATCTAACAGTATATTTTTTGCCAATTTATAATCACAATTAAACTATTACTTTTCGACATCTCTGTAACATTCCTCAGTGCCTGACATTTGTCACAAAATCAGACTTGACAGTTATAAATCAGTATTATAAATCATAAAATTATAAATCAGTATTATAAGCTCTCTGTTTTTAACCAAAAACATTTTGAATTGCTGCTTTAACTTGCCAGAAGAGAACTGGTCCTCCTGGTTGAGTCTGGTTTTTTCTCAATCTATTCATCATTTTAGTTTTGGTTCTTTGCCACTGTTGCCCTGTTGGCTTGCTTACGGAGGGACTGCTGACATTTAGCTAGGCTAATATTGCTTTTAATATAATGATAATATAAATAAATAATTAATAAGTGGCCATTTATTAAATAGTAATAGATAAATAAGTGTCAACAAGGCTTAGGCCATGATGTTAATGACAGAAAACTGAGGAAAAATTTAACAGGGATGGCGGTAATGGTATAAAGTTACTGATTGCAGCTCTAACAACCATCTGCTGTTACAAATGTTAAAAATGTAACTGAGGGGGAATTTTACACATAAACATTAATAGACAACCAAGCAGATAAGCTTCAAATAGCCTATGTAAAACATTTACATCATTTACGTCACTCCAGAGAACCAGCTCATTTGTAGGTATCTCTTGAACAAAATGAGCAGAACTCCTCAATGGGTGAAGTTTCTTCCAGCTCACATGGCACAGAAGACTTTATCATTAAGGACTCCATAGTGGCTCCTGAGAGCAGAAGCATGACAGTACAGAACATCACCTGTGTGGTGGTGCTTTGCCATCCTGTCTGCAGTCTGTAATGAGGGAATTATTTTTAAAACCTTTTAGAATAGATTCCAAAACATACTCCAGACAACTGTGCAATGTTTTTTTAGGGTGTGCTTACACTAGGCATCCCCAATTTCTAGTTCGCTTGATTGACCAGTTTGATTAGACTCGGGCGTGGGTCAAATGTAGTGTGATCGCTAACCAAACCAGAGCATGGAACAGCTATTACTTCTATGTGTGTTGCCATCATCATTACAACAACAAATACCTTCTGTTACTATTTAGGTGCAGAACATTTTTAAGTTAATTTAAAATTTTATTATTTAGGTTTATAACGAGTCTTTTTCTCTCCTTGATGAACAAAAATTGTAGTTTGTGAGTAAAGTTGCAAATTCCTCCAAGTCTGTAATAATCTGATGATATTTGCTGTACAATCAAGTACAAAAAAGTGAAAGTTCTTTGCTTAAAAATAAACGCTGCATCGTTAATGATGTAGAGGTGCTCCAGCTCGGAACGCTTGTCAAGGTACAAACAACAGTGCCTAGCGTGAGTACACCCTTAATGTATCTAACTGATCATATATCAGCACAGAGAGAACTGTTCAACTGTACATTTTGTGTCTTCCAATGTATATTATATACAAGCATTTCTTGTACATTTCCTGAGAGTATTAAGGAAGGATTATAGCCACATTAAAGGCATTTGTTGTTGGTTTCCTAGAATAGCTTACTTTCCAGTAATCTGCATTGTGTTTTATGTGTGTAGACTATTGAAGAGCACTGTGTGTACAGAGTGAACTCTGGCAGCAACAGTAGGACTGAGATTAAGACGAAATTCTGTATCTCTTTCAGTCTGTATGGACTGTCTCTGACTGTTGAGGTCAGTGGGTGAAAGAGAGGCTTATGAACATGATTCCATTGTGTTGAGTTCATTGAAAGCTTCATGGCAGCAGTAAACAAAGTCTGTTTCAGTAGCATACAGTGCCAGGTTAATGTACAGTAGTTGATGACATGCACCATGTGGGGTATTTATGGCTCACAGTTAAATGACCTCAAATGAAATTTCACAGCTCTTGGCAACGTGGTTTTGACAACAGTCTCCATCTCTGTCCCATTCTTAGGAGTTTGGTCTTTCCTGCTTTAAGAGCAATGTTACAAAAACCATGAAAGGTTAGGAGTATGCCCTGGCCAAGATGCCAGGTAATATTCAGAGTTCAAGCATGAAGCACTTGCTTTGTTTCATTAAACAGTAAACATCCTCTGCTCAGCCGGATCTAATTATCACACGGGTAAAACACCCACAAGAACTTTGGCAGAAATCGCAACTGTGAAGGTCCATGAAATTGCACTCACCACTGAAGAAGTACATATTATGGAAGAGGGCAGCAGCATCACGGTTTTAGATGTATCCTTAATCAAAGTCCACTTTTTTTTTTAACTTTATTAGTAGAATACACAGACCTGAAATAGGTGACATAAGAGACACACCAAAAATTTGAACTGTTGGGTTTTTTTCAAAAACAGAAAGAGCATTGTTAGAGCACATTAGACGGGTTCTGGGGACATGAGAGGCATGAATAAAATCGTGTCTGTCCAGAGTCTTTGGATCAGAACGCATTTTGTGAAGTCCTCTTCAACCAAAACCCTCCAGTAAAACATTCAACATTGTCCTACCTTGTCTAATTTTACATGAGATGTTTGCATTTTAATGTTTTCTTTGCAAAGTTGTTCTGGAAATTAAGTTCTGTTTTTGATCATTTTCCAAGATGGTCATCTGTGAATCTACATATTCACTCTTGCTGAGGGCGTTTTCAGCAACATAATTTGTTGCTCTATCTGCATTGATGGGTCCACAGTTCTAGAGTGTTATATAGAAGGGCCTGATCTTTGGTACTCTAAAACAGAGTCAGAAAGGAACACAGTGGACAGCAATGTCCATATACAAAGATATATAAAATGTTTAGTGACAAATGCATTTTTTAAAAATAAAACGGGAAGAAAATGTTTTATAGCTATTAACAATTGTTTGTGATCAACAGTTATCACCAATAAATATTTTCTGACTGAATTGTACACCTGAAGCACAGGTGTCCGAGCCGGTTAAAGCTAAACTCTGATGTTACAAAATAACTCAATTAAATATTTTTGTACAAAAGGTTTATGTTGATAAAGAAAATGCTACATATGAGTACAAGGGAAAAACAAATACAAAGATATTCTTGGTCCAAATAGTTCATAAGGCATTTGGTGTTCAAAATGGTATATACAATATATTTTGTTGTGTACATTAATACAATTACTGTATGATTATCTTTAAACAAAAGACATGTCCATAAATGTTTGCGTAAATTAGTTATATGATAGATAGCAGATATTGAACAGTTTGCAAATTTAGGCAATGTATTTTGTCAATACTTCCAATGTACTAAATTGCTGTTTGAAGGCTTACTCTAAAAAGGTAACAAAGAGACTTTCAGATGCACAAACTAATGTCTTATGGGGGACAAACAATGGTTTAAAATCTACCTCATAAAAGAAATCATTAAAAACCACTTCACTATTAAATGTTTTTTTTCAGACTCCTAGTTTCTGGCTCAGTTTAATAGCTTAATAAGTGTTTGAATAGCACCAACTTTGATTTACTCAGTACTAGAAAACGTAAAAAACAAAATTGTGACAATACAAGATAGCAGTTCAATAATAATTTTAGGTCCAACTTTGCCCAGTAACTCGTAAAAAAAAAGACAAAATTACTAATTTTAAAAAATCCAATGATTCAAAGAAAGCTTTTTTTTATGAATTGCAGCATAATCTTTAAATTAGCCTCCTTACTCTTTTCCATTAGAAAAAATATAGGAAGTTTATAAAAATGTATTGACAATATCACACATTAGCAATCCTCAAAGGAACAGCACATCTAAAAATATTGCAAGTGCTCATGCGTACGCTTTGTGCAATGTATCAAAACTAGACTTTGAATAAATAAGCTGGATATTACAGATTTAAGTGCAAGCAAAGTTGTAGAAGACAACTAGCGGGTACAATGTGACTAGTCTGGAAAAACTCATGTAGAAGTAAAGCGTCACCATACTTTTTACACTTGAATCGTGTGAGTGTACAGCATTACAGCACCACAATGCCATTTTGTGACTGCACTAAAAATTCCAGTCATGCCATGATAAAGTTTGTGGCAGATGGATTAAAATGATGGCAATGTAAGACTTCTGTGGCTACCATGGCAAAGCCCATCAAACATCTCTGGTTTCAAGTCCTATTGTGATGTCACTCGTCCTCTTAATACCGTTTCGTAATGTCTCTAGGTGTGAGATGGTCTGATCCAGTCATAACCAGGTATGATCCGAGGAGTAGCTGTGGTCCACCTCAGCATGGGAAGAGCCCAGTCCGTCTGACTCCAGAGTCCACACAATGCTTTCCACATCAATCTCAATGTCCTCTGCCATTTACAAGCAAACAATTACCACATTACTTTTGCAATCTTTTACAAATTACAATACGACAGTATTGCAATATGACAGTAATTTGTAATCAGGGTTCTCACTCGTTCATGAACATCAGATTCAATAACTTTTTTTTTTAATTTTAAATATTTATTTTACATTTAAGGAAGATATTCATTGTAATTAATGGTTGACAGTGTTATATATGCCCACTGTCATCTTTCTGAGTTTCAAGATACTTCTTGTTATTATGTGTTATTCTTGTAAAGAATTTTTAATTATTGTAATGGTTCGAAAATAATTAACCATGACAAACCAAATTAATATTTATATAATTAATGAAACCACAAAGCTGCCATGTATAACTACAACATGAAGTCATTATGACTGAAATTGTTATTAATGTTCTTTTATAAAGTAAGGTAATGTACCTTACTTTGTTTTAGATAGAACAAGAACATTTGACAAAGCCGTTTGTGCAACAGCTTCATATCTCAGACGAATGTAGTAATATTCTAGCCTCTGATTTCTCACTTTATTTCATTCGTTTATTTCGTATTAAAACTATATATTAATGCCTTTCAGAATCAGTGAATTTCACATATTCCAGTTTCAGTTCAGGTTCATTGTGCACTTAAACTGAATTAATTTGGAATTTTTTGAATACATTTAATGTCACTTAATGTTTCATTATTTTAAGTTGCTTTCATTTTTATGCCTCCTAAATGAAGGAATGTCTCAGCTTTCTAAGATATAGCCTAATTATTTTTTTCTAATATTCAGGCGTTGTTAAATAATCTAGTTAGAGATTTTTTTATTTTAATGTCGTGTATTTCGACATTAAATAACAGTTAAGGAAAAATATATTGCATACCAAGCTGTTGGCGTCTCCTCACGGTTGAAACATGGGTCGTTACGTGAGATGATGAATATCAGTAAGCAGGAGACTATTTTTACATACTGTCCTGTTAACTTTGTATAAAACACACATTTTAAGACAGGGAGATGATGATTTACCCGCGCTTCGTTGCGGCTGTGTTGAGTCGGCAGGCGCGCTCTATCCGCTCACGCTATAAAGAGCAAAATAGCATTTAACGTTTGAATTTCGGGATTAAAATAATATAAATTGGAAGCCGATACTATCCTCACAAGCAGCTCATTATGACTCAGAATATTAGAGCGCGTCACACAGTCTTGTGAGAATAAGATCAGTGCAACGCAGGTGACGGAGAGCACGCCGATATGCTACAGGCTCTGACAGTCAGAGATGCCAACCCAGTCTCACAGCAGTTCGTGCTATAGTTACGAAATTTAATCTATTGATTCGTGTACATGGACACGAATTTCACGTTTTTTTCGTGTCACTCAGAACGACTTTCCATGTAATGTATTTAATCAGGTTGTTTTAGACGTTTTAAAAGTTATTTTTTAAAAGGTTCTTTGATTGCGGCGGTGTCTGTCTACGTAGTGTTTAAAATACTTAGTTCAAATATACTTTGTATATTTGTTCGGTTTAGTTACATAACTCCTCCAATGGCGTAGCTGCTTAAGACTATGTCTTCGTCTTTATCGACGCGGTTTCACTCGAGCTCGAATCCGCCTTTTGCCACCCGAATAGGTGGCGTCTATTTTTATTATTGTATACTGTTTTATAATGTAGTACAATCCTGAGGTGCAGATAATTGCCACTATTTGCAGTAAGTAGTATAAACAGCAGAATCCTGCTATTTTAACAGTCTAAATAGCATCTACTTTCTATTAACACTGAGTGTAAATAACAACAAAAAGTATTTTTTACTGGCAGTTATCTGCACCTCAGTATTGTACTACATTATAAAACAGTATACAATAATAACATAATACGTGCAAATGATAATTCAAAATATTAAATAGATAAGGCGGATTCGAGCTCGAATTGCCTTACAAATACAAATACAATTTGCTATTCCTTTTGAAAATTGTCCGGAAAATCACTCCATATAATCCCGTGCCAAAATTCAAGCCCTGAATGCTGCTATAAATAGATGTTTGTTTAAACTGACTAAATATTGTGTAAAACATCTTATTTTCCATTCATCCACTGTTTGGCACAATATGCAGGGTTTCCACTTCACTTTTATAACAATACAAATCTAACAGTCATTCCACCTATTTCATACTTTATAAATTGTGCTTAAAAAGATTTTAGTTTAAATTTATATAAAAGCTTTCACATTCTAAATTAATACATAAAGAGTTCTCAGTGAAGAAGTAAACAGCTCTGACTCTCGAGGTTTCACACGAGTTGAGCTCCAAGTTTAATGGTGAACTGAGGACCAAATCTGAGCTAACAGAAAAAGTTTATAGCATAATAACCAGAGAACTCATATTGGATTTATTTAGTTTTATCAACACAACTCAGCGTTTGTTAAAACAAACTAAATGCAACAGGCTACAGAACTAAACATGTATATTAACTGCAGCAATTTTTCAAATTTGATAAACTACCATGATAGGTCCGCAATCACAACTGTAATTTTTTTTTTTAATTTTTCCAACGTTTCCAGGTTTTATATAACTGTTGGGAATCTGATTATAGTAATTGGTTAGCACATCAGACATTGCCATTGGACACTAATTTGATTTCCTATTAATAGTGAATGCTTTATAAATGCACCACCTGTTCAGTTCCTATATTGTGACAACCTGATGAAGATTAAACTGATTTATTCTTTAAAAGGCATTTTTAAACCCATTTACTGTTGGTACCACTACCTAAAAATCTTTAAATGCAAGCAACTTTTTTGTCTCATGTTTGTTTTAAGGCTGGGTTCCAGTGTTAGGAACACTGTTATGCTGTTGCTCACCTCTCTCTGAGTCAGATCTCTCGGAGGACACGGCTGATCCCAGGCTGTCATTGCGCATCCTCTCTGTGTTGCCCTGCAGTTTCTCCAGCCTGATGCGCAGTTCTCTCTGCTTCCAACGCAGACGGTCCTTCAACAGCTCAGCACGTTCATCCTGTTCCTGCAGGTTCTGCAGGGCACATGAAAATCCACAACTTAACTTTCTGTGCATTGGTTGTATATCGATTGTAAATCGTGCACTATTTAAGGGTATGGGGGCTACTTCGGAGACAGCCTTTGTGTTCTCTTTCCTATCAACAGCATCAGTGCTCAGGAAAGAAATATTTTCAATAAAGCTGCCCCCGACTAAGCCATTAGTACCTGTACGTTTGTGATATTAATTTAATTACGGTAATATGTACTGGGAGGGCGGTATTAGATAATAGTTAACATAACAGAGAAGTACTAAGCCATAATAATAATAAGCCTTTAAAATAAAATATATCTGTGTGACAATGGTAAAATGACTATGAACATGAGAACGCAAACAATACAAAGCCTATACATTAAATTAAAAGTGAATAACTAAAAGATAAAGCTGCAAACACTGCGGCAATATAGACAATTATCTAACTCGCGTCCCTATTTTTTACCTCTTTTCTCTGCCTTTTGAAACGCTTAACATGGCATTTAGTGCTTTGTATTCATATTCTGGGCTTTTCTGCATTTCTGTACGCAGTACACTTTAATAATAAGATGTATCATGAATCTTGTCATTTGGTGGTAATGGATTAAGCGCTTTAGGATATGAGTTTGCCTAAGTTGTCAGAAAGAAGTGACCTCAGTGTTTTTTTCTGCAACTAACAGACTAATTAAAATTTGTTAGACTAAGCCTTTTCTTTTCGACTAATGATAAATCCAATGTTAGGGGGCAGCCTAATAATTTTAGATGTTTAACTGCTTTTTAGAGCATTGGAATTGCTAGGCAAGGGCTTAATGAGCTAATTTTTGTAAAAACCTAAGGACAGACAGTTAAATAGACAGACAGATAGAAAACTCCAATACCTTAGAAAAGATATAGCACACTTCCTTGGAATACCTAAAGGTTTCTAAAATTCTGCAGATTATAGCTGGAAAACTTTGGAAAAAAAACTCTTGTTGCAGAAATTATTATTTAACATGTTTTACTATGATGTTAGAATGTTTTAACGGGATGCTAATACATTTTAGCATCCTGTAAGCAGAGTTTAACATCAATTAACATGATGGTAATGGATTTTAACATAATGACAGCACATTTTAACAATTGGAATGATTATGCTAGCACGTTTTAGCATAAGGCTAACATGTTTTTAAATGATTCAGCATGTTTTGTCATTATGCTAGCATCTTTTAACATATAATGTTAACATGTTTGGACATGATTTTACCATGTTTTAGCATAATGGATTATATGGTTTATTCATGACTATCTAAATGATTGCTAGGGTGTGGCTACGAAGTTGCCTAGAAAATACCTAAAGCCGATTGACAGCCCAATTTATATAAGCCCACCCTCAAGTCTTTACAATGTTCTAAAACTGGGATATGACTTAATTGATTTCATTACATGGTTGCTAGGGTACTGGAACTGGTTGAGCATGGTTATCAGTGGCGGCCGGTCAATAGGGGGCGCCGCCCCCCCTGAAGTTAGCCTCCTTTAACATGTAAACAATAAGTTAAATACATATCGCAAATATTAACGTAAAAAAATCATTTAATCATAGTATTTTACAGTTAGTCATATAATCATTTATTGAAAATAAAAAAAACTAAACTATATTTCTTTCATACGTGTTTGCGGGGTGCCGGACTAATGAGTGTCTATGTAGGTACACGAACCTTTGAAAAGCATGTGATTTGAGGCTAAGCTCTAATTGGCTTATTTTAAATTGTCCTTGGGGCACAGCGCTCTGCTTTTGTTGTTAGAGTGAATCAATATTGTTTTTATATGTTTGGCCTCATGTGATTGGACCGTTCTTAACGGCCCTCCGAACGAGCTCAGCAGCTGCGCGTAAGTTGACTGACAGGTACTGATGAATGTGGAACCAAGCGCAATCTCAAGATAAAAAAGAAAATTCGTTTTTATCTTTACAAAGATACCCGTTCGCGAGGCGTTCGGATTAAGAAAAAAAAATGGTAAAGGATTTTGGACCAGATCGACCGTACTTGCAAATTCAGCAGCAGTCAAGTGATCGCGGTCGCACCTACACTCGGGGCTTAACAGTTTTATTTATTTATTTTTTCTCAGTTGTTTGCGCCCCCCCAAAAATTTTTAGCACCAGCCGCCACTGATGGTTATAGATTTAAAATGTCATCATTTGTTGTTGCATGCTAAGCTGAGTGATATCAGCCCACCACCAAGTGTCTAAGACATTCTGATGAGATTCTTCTCTGTTGCAAGAAAAAAATTTGCAACAGAGTAATAGTGATACTTTCCTTCGCCAGCACCATTTTCATTTCAAAATGGCCAACTCCCTGTTGAGCGGAGCAAATTAATGTAATTTTGAAACTGGACTGGGTTGATAAGAAAAATATATGACCAAGTTTTGTGACTGTATGTAAAACTAACTCTATCACTTAAGTCAACCATGCCTATGTCTAGGCTTTTGCCCACAGAGCCTATTTTTCATTGTTATTTCATTGTCTCCCACACTGTTCGAGATATCAAAAATCACTTCTCGGTTTTGAGTCTTCAATGTCTTGGCATTATGCTTACCAAGTATGCTTGCCAATCACATGAAATTCCTAGGAGTATTTAAAAGTTAACGGCTTGTGCTTTTTAGAAAATGCAAAATGGCTGGTTTCCTGTTGGGGGCGGAGCTAATGGGTGTCAGTGCTTTTGTTTGGGTTGAAATGAGCGATACACATACCAAGGGGGTTTCGTCCTTTAAAAAAATAATAATCACAGGGAGAACAATAGGCCCTTTGCACTTTTAATGTCTGAGCCCTAACAATAAGGGCCCTAAATAATCCTAACAGAAACAATTTGCACTTTCAGTGTTTGGGCCCTAAAAATAATCCTAAGGAAAACAATAGGGCTCTTCGCATTTTCAGTGATTTGGTCCTAAATATTTAGTTTCAACTGTGGTGCATTATTGTCAGTAACCTGCTCACCTTGATGTGCAGCTGTGCTTGTCTAAGCAGGTTAAGGGTTGTGTTCCTCACTGAATCAGATGCTAAAGGAACCTGCTGCTTCAGCTGTTCCAGGCAGCTTCTCAACTGAGCTCTCCTACAACCACAAACACATGTGCATTAACGACATCTGTATCCATGCAAAACCACAAAACCATGTTTCACTTAAAAGTTGCTTCTTGTTTCTAACAAAAAGAGTACCTGTGTTTTTCCAATTCATTGTGAACTGACCTAAAACAGAAAAACAAACAGTTTGATTTTGCCATTATAATTGCTCTCATGAAGGACATTCAATATCTGTATATTGCACAGACATCATCTAAATGCTGATGTCTGATCTAAATGTAAAGGTGTAATACCATTGACCTTTATGCAACTTCATTTATTTGCATAAATGTGCAGAACAGTGATAAATGTACAACAAAAATACTTTCTTTACAGCAACAATCGTGTTAGTCGACGTTTTAAAACAATAACGATTACCTACCAAAAGATACATTACGGACGCTCACCTGCTACTCGCGGGTGAATGACTCTTCGACTTCTGTTTCTTTCTCTTGTCTGACGCTCCTTTACTGTAAAACGGAAGAACTGAGGCATAACCGTGCTCAGCTTCTGAGAACATACAACACACAGTATCAATAATCAATCTGACAGCCCAGTTTCTTTACTATCACATACTTACCATGCTTTAAATTAGTTACTTTCAAGACATTTACACAGAAAACAGATATTTGACTGTTTCTTCGCTAGAAATATAAAATAACGGGTTACATCTACTTTGTCAGTGACTGCATCAGACCAGCATTACGGACCGCTTTTCAGTTTTGGCGCCATCAAATTGTTTATTTGAATGTTTGAATACTTGAAAGGGCGCGATCAGCAGTAACGGATGCGGTAAATCTATGGAATTCTGGTTAATACATTGTTACTAAAGCAGAATGATCGTGCAGCGCTGGTGTATTTTCAAATCTGACGTTTTCGCGCCTTTGTGTACAAAACAGAAGTTAAATGTAGGTCACCGGACCAAACAGAATAATATCAACAATAAAATCCCATTCACTGCTCTATCAAGACACCAATGCAACAAACACATTCCACTCAAAATTCCCATGCAAAATAAATCTGTGCAAACAATATTTAACGTAAAAACATATATCCAAGCAGAATGTTATGAGCGGGTTTGGTTTCAATGCAATCGATTTAAAAAAGACAGAACCGAGTAATACCTCGTTCCCTTCTCTCCAGATACTCAGCTGCTTGCAGAAGCACTTGAATGTTGCATGTGTTTATCTCCATTTTTTTTTAAAAAACAACGTGATTTAGGAAGCGGCAGCCGCGAGACTCCAGTCTATTGCAGTGAAGAGAAACAGTTTGCCTGATCTAGCTCGCCACGTCACGCGCGTCAGTCTCCTCACGCCCTCCACAGTCACACAGCGACCGCTCCCTTGATCTCGCACCAAAGCAATATAACATAATCATATCTGCCTTTACGTATTGATGGGAGAACTTAACAATCGTAAAATAAACTGAAGGGAAAACTCGAAATGAGTCGCTAATATTTGTCAAACCTGTAAAATACATTAAAATTAAATTTTAAAGACTGGACTTCAGTAACCATTGAACAAAAACTAAAATCTCGTTGACTTTTATTTTGTGAAACCTACAGAGATACATACAATGCACATAACACATAACTCAAATATAAAATTGTTAACAAATGAAAATTAAAAATGTAGACATGTAATAAAATAATAAAAAATGGGAGAAACTGTTAAGATGTTATAATTAAATATTTGCACCTAAAGCTGAAAGGCTTAAAATAAAGATTAAAGACATAAATATAGCTAAAAGCGTTGATGACGGGCCCAGGCACTATAGCGCCATCGCCACCTGGTGCTTCTCAGAAAACAATCATTGTTGTCACATACATTTAATTCCGACAACAATTGTGGACTATTTTAAACTCTAAGTCACACACTGTTGTAAGTGACAACAGTTGTGGTCTACTGGTTAAAGAGTCGGGCTTGTAATCAGTAGGCTTCTGGTTCGATTTCAGGTATTAACTGAAGTGCCCTTGAGCAAGGCACCTAACCCCCCATTGCTCCCTGGGCACTTGCAGGGATAGCTGCCCACTGCTCTGTGCGTGTGTGTCTATGCTTTTGCCCATGCCTAATGGCTGTGTGCCTAATGATGTGTGTGCCAGATTTCATGCAATTTTAAGCATGTTAAGCACCTAAAATACATCTGAATGTGGTTTTCAAGTTTGACAAGTTAGATAAATGTTGATTAAAAAAAGGTTGACTATTTTAAAGTTTGTTTTAAGTGACGCACTTCCTGTTTGTTACCAGTTGGTGGCCAACTATGACTATGATTCACACAAGTAATATCCATTAGCCCACCCCACCAAACATAGTTGCAAACAAGTTTAATGTAAATCACTCAATGTATGCTTTAGATATTAGAGACTTCCTGTTTCCATTTTTTGACACCATCACAATTTTTAATCTTTAATATCTTGGCATGATGCTCACCAAGTTTGGTGCCGATCACATGAAATCCGTAGGAGTATTTAAAGTTCACGGCATGTGCTGTTCAGGAAATCCAAAATGGCAGACTTCCTGTTTGGTGGAGCTAATGAGTGTCAGGGAAAAAATTGTTTGTTTGTCGACATGACAGATACATGTACCAAGTACTTGCCCCGTACCAAGGCAAAAAAAAAATTGCCAATGCCCTTTGCCCAACCCTAATAGCCAATGACTCTGAGGTGTGTGCCAAGTTTCAGGACCCTGAAGACCTTGAAAAAAAGAATAAAGTAAATTCTTTTTAGAATTTATTTTAATGCACTTCAATGCACTTTCAAGACCCTAATGCTTTTCTTAGGATTATTATTATTCTTAGTAGTAGTTTCTGCAAGCAGCAATTATGGGGTCAAGCACCAAGGAAAATATTGGTGGATATCTCTTATAATTAAATTAAAAAAGCAGCAAGAAAACAATCAAAACGCATTACAACACAATTAAACCATTTCTTTTAACTTTTGTTCAATACGTGGCACTGCCACCAAATTTTCATAAAGCTATCAGGGTGTTTTGGAAATGACACCTACAAAATTTCAAGTTAATAGGTAAAAAATAAATTCCACAGCTTTTCGTTATGTTTGTCTCTAGATACATATCAAGTTTCATGCAAATCAGAAAAATGCTGTGGGAGGAGTTCAGAACAATAGGCTTTCAATATAATTCAAAATGTCAGAAAGAGTTGCATGACAATATGTTGTCAGTCATGTGTTATAAGCATTTTCATAAATTTTGTTATATCTTTTGACCTTTAGTTGGTGCCAGCCCCAAACTTTGCAGCTCACCTCAGACTATAGTGATGAAGAACCATACCAAGTTTGTTAACAATATGCATTTTTTGAATCCTGGATTCAAAGTGGCCACAAAATTCAAAGTGATCAACACCCAACATGGCCAACCATGGAAAATAAGATGTTATATGACTCAGCATGCCTCAAGAAATCTAAGGACACCACTTAGTGTAAATTGCTTTGGATAAAGGTGTCTGCGAAATAAATAAATGAAATGTAAAAAAAAATCAGTTTTTTTGTGCCAGTTTCCTGGTGGGCAGTAGGCCCGCCTGCTCTTCCTTCCTCATCTCTATCACCTTCCCTTTTTTTCTTTCACTCAATTTTCTTATCATGCCCTGTATTTCCTCCCTAAATAAAAAAAAGCTTTAATTTATACAGACTTTTCATTGCCATCTGTCACAGATCAACATAGGATCATCTGATATTTTATGAATCATTCTCTTGGACAATCGAATTAAGGCTACCAGGAACATTTTTTATATGTTTATTAAATTCATTCATTTTTACGTTGAATATGACTTTGCCTCAATGGCAGCTATGAATTACAGGCTAATTATTCACGTAAATTATAATTCTAAATTGCAAAATAGTTTGCATCCGTGATCATTTCTGTCAGTCGTTTAACATTTCTATTGTAAAACATCTCTCAAATATTAAATGTGATACCTTATAACCCTGAAACGTATCTCTGGATTTACTCTCGGCGCCTATGATTTAATTGGTTATCATCTCCAACAAACTGTTTGACACTGATGAGCGCTGTTAGACTGCTGGGGGAGCTCAGAGGACAAAACTACAGTGGCCGAGAGAGCTTAACGCGCTCTCTCGGCCACTGTACAGAAACGCGCCGCAAATCCTCACAACACGAATACAGAAACGCGCCGCAAATCCTCACAACACAAATAAAGAAACACGCTGCAAATCCTCACAACACAAACAAATAAAGAAACGCACTGCAAATCCTCACAACACAAACGCGCAGCAAATGCTGAAACGCGCCGCAAATGCAGAAACGCTCTGCTAATCCTCACAAAACAACGAAAATGTTTCAAGGGGGACCCTAAAAAGTGACGAACCCGAGTCGGACCACTGCCAATTTTGTACTTCGTGAAATTATTTGAGCTAACGTAATAGTACCCAAAAGAACAAGCATTCATACAATCAGGATGTTAAAATAAACAAAAAACTAACCTTTTAGTTTACAGACAACACCACTGACCAGACACGGAACAACATGCTGGTCCAACTCGGGTTCGTCATTTTTAAGGGTCCCCCTTGAAACATTTCCGTTGTGTTGTGAGGATTTGCAGCGCGTTGAGCTCTCTTGGCCATCAAACAAAACAGTTTATCCTGGCATTTACAATATCCTTCCAGCCCCAAAGTAGAATTAATATTAAGCACTTATTTCACAACTTTCCAGATGTCCGGGACCTTAATGGTGGGTACGGTAATGTCTCGGGTAATAAGAAAAATATGTATGTTAAATCACATGCTAACATAAAGTGTTTGTCAAAAAGAACCCTACTTGATTTAAAATCAATTAGCAACCAACTGGTTTTAAATCAGTTTTTGCACCCTCTTTTTGATTTGTGACATTTAAATAATTTTAAGTTATGTTTTGGAGAAATAATAATAAAAGATTTTGACAAGCTACTTAATTCCTCCTCCTACTGAAACACACCCTGCCAAACACACAGATGAGCCTCACACATAATATAAAATTAAATTTTAATTCAAAAGTTTAATACACGTTAATCATAAAACAGGTTTATTAAAGGGATAGTTAACCCCAAAATGAAAATTTCTCTGAAAATATACTGTTTGTCACATCATTACAAACCTGAATTATTTTTTTGTAGGGATCTTTTGAAAATCTACTCTCATCTGTATGTTTTTGTTAGGTATTGCCATAAATGGGACTGGTTGAAATCTACTTTCATTATGTCTGTCCTACAAACCTATGCATCCAAAAGGAAGGTCATGTTAAAGGAGTATAACAGCAGACACATCAAGACTGAGCACATTTTTAAATGGATGACTGCACATGTGATTTCGCATCAAAACCATCCGTTTCTCTCATCAGCTACTGGATGACTCGTACCAGATGGAAAACCAACCAGTAAAAAGTTCTTGTTTGCCAAACTGTTTCAGCTCCCAGCCTTCTCCACTCTCAGCATCAAGTTCACAGGTTGAATCAAGTTTATATTTGTTGATGTATACAACTGGGACAATGACACCTCCTAGAAGGAGATTGGGGTTTGGCAAATACCCTCATACAAATTCAGAACACCAGAATCTATCTACAGATACAGCAGTAGTACTGGGGAATCCATTTCTTCGCAATGTGCAGCCTGAAGTCAATTACTTATTTAAGTTTGATCACGGTCCATCTAATGGCATGGATGGACCATGGAGCCACCATAAAACGCTTTGTGATTTTAATCAGCACACTAGGACCTACAATTCCTTATCCTTTCCTGGATACCCATCCTTGGCTTTCTTCAGCTTCTGTACATGGACAACTTCTACAAGTACAGCTTGAAACTGCTGCGCTATGCAGACACCACTGCTCTTGCTTCATGGGTTCTGGCTGACTGGACCTTCTACTTTTCTCATCTAGTTCTTTTTCTCAGCACTTGCTTAACCCATGGCCTTTCTCATTGACTATTTTAAGAAGAAACGATGTAGCAATGAAGACCAAAATGCAAACAACCTGAAATGGTGTCAAGTCTCTGAGATTGGTATACCAGTTATATCCCATTGCCTCCTTCCAGAACTTTGGCGGATGGCATTGTTGTCCTGTGTGCCGGTGGCCATCCTACAAGAAAAGACAACTGGGAGACCTTAATGCAGCTGAGCAGCTCCAACCAGAATAGCCCTTCTGTAATTTGTTTTTTTCCTGCACCAAAAAAATACTAAAAACTTGACGTGTTCATCGTTAGCCTTTAGCTTCATAATACTGGCTCTTTTTTTTTGAGGGGTGTTTAAATTTGCACTTATTATGCCAAAAGAACAATTGTATTTACATATTGTTAGATTTTCCTTTTTTTTAATGGGAAATTAATTGATTTGGATCACATGCCTTGTATTTATATTACACTTATAGTGTTACGGTACCTGCAGGGCTTCCGGAACTAGGAGCAAAACAACGTTGTAATCCAACAAA
>JAZGTK010000698.1:0-55863 GCA_036877625.1 Ambastaia sidthimunki
ACTCCTTACAAACAAAACTGGCTTTACAGACAGACGATGTTTATTTATGAATCAAACGCTAATCAATACATATTAAAAAGCAAAATACTATGATTATTATTTTTCCAGTTACACTGGATATTTAAGCATGCAGTCTGATGTCGTTTTGATGTGTGAAAATGTTTGTTTTAATGTGTTGCAAAGGCAAGCATAGCACGTATCATGTCAACAGTGTGAAATGTTGAATTAACAAGCTTTTCAGATAAACAGTCAATAAGGTAATGCGTTTAATACACCGATGAATTAACATTATAGTGTCATTATATGAGTGGGTAGTGAGTAATACTGATGAACAACATGCATAATTATAGGGCCTTAGATGTTTTCTAAAGTAGCTTTTTGTCCAGTTCACTGTTTTTTTGGAATGTGGAGGTTAATGGTGATTTTATGTTTGTGTATATTAGCCTCAGTTTACATATGAATAAATGGTTTGTATTCACGAGTTGATGTGTAGTCTGGATCTGTCTATATTTGGATATCTCTGTGCACCTGGTCAAATGATGGTGCAGATATTTGTCTATGAGGCGGCACCTGCTCCCTAAAGGTGTGCCAGTATTCACTCCTGCTCCCTTCCCTCTTTATAAAGCATAATGAGTCTGCTTTCTACTGCTCATGATCTAGGACAGTGATGTAATCCACCTCTACTGTGCCTTTTTTTTGAGGGCAAGAAATGGCCTCAGTTGCAGCACAGGAAGTGTGACTGAGGTTCTGTTGTTGTGGCCACTGTCATGGTTTCACACTGGTAGATATTTAGATACAGAACCAAAAATCTTGTTTGGTTAGCAGGACATCAGGTCTTTAGCTGTGTACCTTTATAGGGGCCAAGCCCCAATTGTAATTAGGGGCCAAGCTCTAAAGGGGTTGTAGCCTCTATTAGAATGGTTGTTGTTCTTCTTTCCCCAGTGGAGTCTATAGCAACCCTATGAACTGTATGTAGAAAAATTATGAATTTTTTTTTATTTTTAATTTGCTATTTTATTTGCTATTTTTGCAAAAATTGGCTCTTATGAATTTTGGACCGAACTGCACAGACATGACTGAACAAATTTTTTTTTCATTTTTTGTTACAATGTTCTTTGTTACAATGTCGTGTGCCAGATTTGGGAATCACACCACCTCCAGGTCACAAGATTTGTTTTGTCTGAAATTCATGTTCTCCATGTGATTTTATTTCCTGATTTATGGCCATTCTGTTTATGTCAAATGTGTTATTATAAATATAAAAAAGTTGTTACGCTACTCCAATAAATGTTGTCCAGTTTTGTCCTAAATTAGAACAGATGATCTTTAGTTTGGACCGATCACCACAGAAATTATTTAACAGATTTTTTATATTTGTTACCGATCTACCGAGAAATACCTCTAACATTCCTTTGTATGTTCTTTTATGCTAGTTAGCATCGCTTGCTCATTGGTTAGCATGCTAACCAGTTGCCATGCTTTTCAGTATGGCTCTTTGGCTTTTGGGTTGACCCTAAGCTGCGTTAGTAGTTAGCTTACCATCAATATGCTAAGCAGTACTTTTGTGTGCGCATTCTTGCCTTGAATGCTCTCCTTGGCAACTGAGTGGTGTAACTTGCTAAGCCACAAGCCCCAAACCTTTCAGGATGTGGGTTCAAAACCAGTGTGGTACATGGTTGTGTAGTATGTGTGAAATTATTTATTAAGAATATATATTTATATATATTTATTATAACTTCCTTACTGTTGGATTAGTGTTTTTTGTGTTAATTCTCACCTTTACTTTTTGAACCTGTCTGTTCTTCATGTGTGTTCTATTTTTGCTATTTTTGTTTGGCTCTGCATTTCCATCGCTGCTTGCAGCTGTATATTTGATAGTAGCTGGAAGTTTGAAATGTCACCAATCCAGAGCAGTGTAAAACTCTGTTTCTGAGCTGTATTGTTAATCATCATGCACAATTGACGTCCCAGCACTGGGATACTTCACTTATTAACATACTACTTGTGACATGTCTTTTTACTGTTTATTTTGTGAGTTCAACCAGGGTTCAAAGTCCAAACCTTTCCTTAAATAGGCTATACAATTATTTATTCATAGATGTGATGCTAAAGAGCTATTAGGAATGTTCAGTTGTGACTAAAAGTGTAGTGACTAGGTGTGGCCTGCAAGTGTTTTTCGTGCACTAGTTTCCCATAGTTACCACCTGAGTCAGCAAGAGGCAGGTACAGCTGATTAAACCATTATGTGAAATAACATAATGGGAGGTGTTTGTGTCATGTGCATTGTACCTACGTTGCCCATGGTATGTTATGCCTTAATGGTGCTGCTTTGTTGTCAAATCATATGTTTAAATAGCACATCAGCTGAGGAAGTACACGCAGCTGATAAATCTTGTGGGGGTACATAGACGCCTCCCTTGTGATCTTGTTAACAAAACAGATAGTCATTAATGCCTGATCTGTGTGCACCGTTTTTATCAGGAGGAGTCAGGCCCACATGCAGGCAGTGAATAGGATATAGCTTGTCTCTACCCAATCTGACTAAAGTGTATTTGAGGTGCCCAAAACTAGTTGCTGTGTTGCTGCCTTTTAGGCTACATTCACACTGCAGTTGAATGTAGCCAAAATAAGATTATTTAACCAGTAAGAGCCACCATATTTGAGTTTAGCAAGAGTATGTGTTTGTTTTGGTTTTGCTTTTGTTAATTACATTTAAAAAGTTAAGCAATTTATCATTAACCTTTTGTTTTGCTTAAGAACTGGAGTCATTTGGATTACTTGTGTGCTTTTTTGTTGTCAGCATTTTGGGTCTCATAACATAACATGACATGTAGTATATTTTTTTTTAAAATAAACGTCAGCTAAAGAAAGGAAGTCATATACAGTGCATTTTGAAAGTATTCACTTTTTAAATTTTGCTATGTTGCAGCCTGATACTACAATTGTTAAAAATAATAAGTGAAAACAGAATTTTAGCAACTTTTAACTTTTTGCAAATGTATAAAAAAAGAAAAACTGAAATCACATTTTGGCATAAGTATTTAGACCCTTTTACAACAACATCTGAATATGTAAAAGCAAAACCATAAACCAAGGTTTACCCTGTTATAATGTTGCCTCGTGACCTGTGCTGTTAAATAATGAAAGTTTGTAGAGCGCTACGTGAATGTAACCATAGTAACATTTTGCTACAAATTTAGGTGCTGAAACCTGTGGAAATGCGTGTGGGTGCTGGTGCTGGTACCGGACCAGTACCAGTTCAACTCCAGCACCAGCACCGGCACGGCCCTGGTGGAAAAGAGGTATTATTGTATCAACTCCCTTGTAGAATTTGTTAATATTGGTTGTTGATATTATGTATGGAAACAATATCTGAAGGAAAAGAATTCTTTATTTAAAAATGGAAGCGTTCAAGTAAAACAAATACAAAATACCGCTCAGCTCTTTGATGGTGTAGCATACAAGCAAAAAGCAAAAATATGACATTGTGATAAGATTTCACAAACACAGCTTATGTCAAACTCAGCACATGGAGTAAAGCACAGCTTTACAACTTATTGCTTTAATATAGCAAGTTATTCTATCTATGATGTCGCATTATTTCGCACTGTCATGTTTTTTTTAACAATCAACATTATAATTGTTAAATGTCTAGACTTCATCTTTAACTGAGGCTTTGTTCTTGGCTCCAAAAACTTGCAGGGATGATTGTTTTGAGTCATTTTTTTTTAGGTTGGTTGTGTTGCTTTTTTCATTGTCAATGTTTTTAAAATTGACTGGCTCATTCACTCTCTCCTCTGTCATTTGGCTTCAAGGCCAAACGTTCCCACATTGGAGCTGTGAGTTGCGGCAAGTTTATTCAGACTTTTTCTTCAAAACTGACTGTATCTAAAGAAAATAAATAACTCTTTGAATAACATCTCTTAACCTGTGGCTGTCTGCTATATGTGCAATATGTATGAGCCATGTATTTGACACAGACTGCAGACACAAAAGATGACAGAGACAATTGGCTTAATTAAAATATAAACAACATTCATTTCATTCGTTTCATCGCGTTTTAATCTAATGTGCTGCATTACTTTCTGAACACACACCCAGTACCTGACTACAGCGCACAGTGACTTTGTGGACACTGAATGTTGTTTCTTAAAAGCCAGTGACATACTCAATAATATGGTTTCACATATCTTTAAAAGAGCAACTATATTGTCACACAATATATATTTTGCACACCCCTAGGTGCCTCCAATTTCTCTTAATAGTTGCGGAGATGCTTCTACACCTTCATTGGAGTCCACCTGTGGTCAATTAAATTGATTGACTCACATTTTAAAGGTGATTCATTGGACACAAAAAATGAAAGCACAAAACAAACACAATAAACAATTTAAGATTAATTTAGCTGATTGCATTATGTAGTTATTTTTAATTTAATCATACATTTTTTGGCAGTGATAATCATGTAGTAAAAACTTGACTTTGTGACAGGATAAAAATGATAATTCTGTCAGTCCTAATGTAATATGTTTAATTTTTTTATTATTATTAAAAATGTACTTTTGTGTTTCATTAAAGCAAAGTTTATTTCTTGGCACGTCAACCCAGCCCTGTTGTCTGGTTAACTGCAGTTCACAGCCTGCTGGTTGCCCAGTGTTAGGGAGAGAGGAGGAGGGTTGGGCATAATCAAAACATTGACATTACAGCACAGTTGTAATCAACCACAAAGCAGTTTCTTTTTGGCATATTTTTGTAATTTCACTCTGTGACCTTTTTATGTAGAGAATAAATGTATGTATTTAACAGTAAAGTTATATAAACGGTGAGTATGCTTTCTGTGCAGCTGAGAGCTGTTTGAGTGGTTAGTTATCTAGGTCTAACGTGAATCAGAATTAAAAATGGTTGTTCCCCCCAGTGTACAGATATTGCTGTTATTAGTTTAAACTGGTTTACATTTGAAGAAAAAAAATTAAATCTGACCAGCTGTGTTCATACATTCATAGTGCACCCTTACCCAGATTATTGTGGTTACAGACCTTTCGTTGCTCTCTTAAAAAAGTTTAGTCATTAACAAATTTACCATAGCTATATATGGTAAAAGTGGAGCCATCTCAAGATTCCATTCATTTGCATGTCATGTTATATTCTTTCTCTCTTTTGTATTCCAGAACAGTCGAGCAGACCCTGAGGAGCTGTTCGTTAAATTAGAGCGCATTGGGAAGGGCTCGTTTGGCGAGGTGTTCAAAGGTATTGACCGTCGCGCTCAGAACGTAGTGGCCATCAAAACCATTGACCTAGAGGAAGCAGAGGATGAAATCGAAGACATCCAACAGGAGATCACTGTTCTCAGCCAGTGTGACAGTCCACATGTCACCAAATACTACGGCTCATACCTGAAGGTACAGACTGACAGTCTGTTTTGTAGTACACATTGTTGCCATTGAATAGAAACAAATACAAAGGAGTGCCAAGGATTGTTTAATCATGAGTTTGAAATTGAGTTTTCTTGTAGATTTAATTCCATTGTGGTGACGCATGACCAAACCCTTACTGCTATGTCACAATACCTGTATTTCTGGAACACTGCCAGACAGAACATATGCTCATAGATTTGTCTGGTCTCATTTTTATTGTGTGCTTGCTGTGTGTGCTTTTAGTTTGTCTTGCTGTGCTACTACAACCACAACAGCTTATGTAATAGGCTTGAGAAGAAATTGTCCAATAGCGATACTGAGTATCTGTATCGATACCAATTTGTTTAACCTAGATATCTAAAAACAATGCTAAAAATTATATTCTGACTGTGAAACACAGCTCTGACACTCTTTATATGCTTTTATGATTACATTTTAATTTTTTATTGTTTTTTAATGATTACTTTTTTTAATGTTTATTTTGATCATAAACAAGCATTCTTGCTTTAATTGAGTGCGAGCAGTTCAGCAAAGACTTGCTGCAGCCCACCTTTACCATGACTTTCAGCAAAAACATATGGAAATCTTGTGGATTACAAGTCTGACTCTGATATATCATAAACTGTTCTCCTCTGCAAGTGACTCTAAAGTCTGCATCTCCTTCAGAACAACAAATAAAGTGCAATGATGTCACACTACATAGACCACAAAGACCTGCAATGCAATTATTCACATTTTAACTGTATTACTGTCAAATGCTTTGATAATCAATAGACTTCTCAAAATCGCACAAATATGAACAATTATATTTTGAACAATTACATTTTTAACCTAAGTTTGTTGAACAGTAGACTTTAAGAAAAACTGAATGATCAACACCAAGTAATTTTGGCTTTAACATTATTGACTGACCGTGTGTGTGGGTTGGGTGTGCATAGTCATACATATGTTAGAAAAAAGTATTTAATACGCAGCAGATCTTTTCGTTACTGTACAGCTCCACAACACATTTATGCTAAAGTGGATCAGATCAGATTTTTTTTCTAGTATCTGACCAATTCCAATACTACATATCAGCTCAGCGTACTCCTACAATGAATAGTTAAAACTATGCATATATATGCATTTTGTATACATTTATCTGCCTCTGCATATATGTAATAGTCTATATTTACACCTGATGTTATTGTACAGCATTTCTCTGAAAGCTTAACTTGGACCTTAAAAATAGTAATTTGGGTATGTGTGTCAATGCAAATTCTCACTTGTGCATAGTCATGTCATAACCTAGCTTCAAATTAAGACCTAATTTTCTGTTTTTTTTTCTATTCCTGTAGGGCAGTAAACTATGGATCATAATGGAATATCTGGGAGGGGGTTCAGCTCTGGACCTGGTAAGTGTCTGTACTTTGTAAGTCTCCACAGTTTCAAACTGCAACTATAACTGATTGCCTGTAATATATCGAATACCCTAAATAAAAAGAACATTCTGTCATTTACTTGACCTCATTTTGTTCTCAACCAACCAACAGACTTTTCTTTCCTGAAACACAAAAGATTGTATGGTGTACTTTTTTACATAAGTGAATGAGTACTAGGTCTGTTAAACTCCAAAATGCCATAAAAGCATCATAAAAGTGGTCCATGTATCTTGACTACTATATATTCTAAGTCTTCTAAACCCATACAACTGTGTTTTGTGGGCAACATTTCTTGAAAAATCCTTACATTTTGCTTGTATGACTTTGGACAATTAATAGACAATTCCATGTGTTGGAATTACAAGAGTCTGAATGATGACAAATGTGTAATGTTTGTTGAACTGTTTCTGTAACCTGTTACATATTTGCGTGTAGCTGCGAGCTGGACCCTTTGACGAATGCCAGATAGCCACTATGCTAAAAGAGATACTGAAAGGTCTGGACTACCTGCATTCTGAGAAGAAAATCCACAGGGACATAAAAGGTGTGTGCGCAGTGTATTTGCCTCTGTGTGAGGAACATTTGTGTCTGTGCGGGGATGAGCGGGTGTGACTCCTTTGTTTTTCCACTGCAGTTTGTTTTTCCACTTGTTAAAGTTGGGCATGGTTGTGTGGTGTGTACGAAGAGCTGCACTGATTGATTGTAGGTCTGTAGCCTTTGTTGAATTATTTTTCAAGAAAAGACCGTAAAATAAAAATAATTTCAGAAGAATTATTCAGAAGTTGAAACTATTTCCCCTTTTCTAAGGCAAGTTCTAATCCATTCTCATAACAGTTTTGCTATTACACAATTTCATTATTATCATCATTTTGTCATACATAGTTTAAAGTGCTTTAGAAGAATTAAATGATTTGCATTTCAGAAGGAAAATACCCGTCTGTTTCCAAGGCAAAAAGAAAGAAAAGATTTAGTTAAGCTTATAGTTAAGGCTTTGGTTCTGTGAAAATGAAATACTACAGGAAAGACATTATCATGGTACACAATGTGACCCCATCTTTGCAGTAAAAAGTTGTTATGGTTGATGAGTACATGCAAGAAACAAGACTAAAATTACAAATGATGTCTTCGTTAAAATGTCAGTGTTGAGTTTCTCACTGAATAAAGTTTTGAAACACCAAAAATACATAAAGCTAAAAGCTAAAATTAACAAAGCAAACATTTTCCACCCAACAAACAACTAAAATAATGGCAGAAAATTGTGGAGAAAAAGAACAAATAAAGAATTTTTTTTAAGACAAACTTGATGTTTGCTTGACAAAGCCTTGCTTTGATGTAATACATTTAAAAATGCTAAAAAGTTTTAAGGCTATAGTTTAAAGGTTATAAAAACCATTCCGAAAAACTTGCGCAATTTTATTTGAGGTTTATGAAATGTTTCATCATCTGTTACAGGAGAACATTACAGTTATAGCAAAGATAAAGCAATGATACAGCAATATCAATAAGAACCCAGTCTGGGTTTTAAATTGGGTTTTATAATGTTAAATCTCTAGGACCAGTTACAGTTTGGTCTTGTATTGATCAACAAGGGGAGACAATTTATCATCAATTTATTCATCAATTTATCAAAGTAGTAAGAGCTGAGAAGTAAAGCATAAATTTTGCTCATAAGTCAGTTTGGCTGTTTAAGTACTACTCATCTCATGTACTTTGAAATGGTTACAGCCGCCAATGTGCTATTGTCGGAGTCTGGTGAGGTGAAGCTGGCGGATTTTGGTGTGGCAGGGCAGCTGACAGATACACAGATCAAAAGGGAGACATTTGTGGGTACACCATTCTGGATGGCCCCAGAGGTCATTCAGCAGTCTGCCTATGACTCAAAGGTAAGTCAGTCTGTCCTAACTCTGCTCACACCCTACCTTAACCAGCACACCTTATACAGTCACTACACCAGCCTGCATCTTAACTGAGACAGGATGTTCCAGAGTAACTCACAAAATGTATAAAACAGGTTTATAGTGACTATCACAAAGTAAATCAAATTAAAATCTTAAGAAATGAGAGAAAACAGATTAGATAATTTAAATTGTTCCCTGTGTTGTATGTTGGTATGCATATCATAACACTGTAAAAATGTTAGCACTTTATGCTACACAAGCAATGTTTGCAAGAAATATCAAGTACTAGTGCTCAATTAGTTTACAGTTAGTTTACATTGTTCTAATTTACCAAATTTAGCCTTTGGGCTAAAGTCTGGGCCATTTTGCAGGTTGCTCTGGCCAGAAACTTTCCTCTTAGAAGTGAAGCGGCCATCTGATTAACACAATGCAACTAAGTTATGGACCAGTGAGCAATAAAATTGGAGCACATTCAAAAAGTTTATTAAGTAGCTATCTTTTAAAGATTATTTTTCTCTTAGGCTGATATTTGGTCTCTTGGGATCACTGCTATTGAGCTGGCCAAGGGAGAGCCCCCAAACTCCGACATGCACCCCATGAGAGTTCTCTTCCATATCCCAAAGAACACGCCACCCACCCTCAATGGAGACTTCTCCAAGATCTTCAAAGAGTTTGTGGACTCCTGTCTTAACAAAGACCCTGCGTTTGTAAGCACATAAACTCTTACTTTTTAATAAAGCCATATAGTTTCTTTTTGTATTTGGTGCACAAAACAGCAAAAAGCTTAATTTTATTTGTTTTTAAAGTGCTAAAGATAATGAAATGTTATATAATCTACCTTCTCTCAGAGGCCAACAGCAAAAGAGCTCTTGAAGCACAAGTTCATCGTTAAATATGCCAAGAAGACATCTTACCTCACTGAGCTTATTGACAGGCTAAAGCGCTGGAAAGCTGAGGGCCACAGTGATGGAGAATCAAGTTCTGACTCTGACTCGTAAGCATTCTGGGAACACACACACACACTGCATTTAGCATCATTTACAGACACCTAATGGTCAAATCACCAAGTGTACATTTTAGTGATTCACCAAAAGGATGAAAATGAAACAGATAATTGTTGGCACACTAGGCAGAAAACCGAAATGTGAGCAGCTGTGAGACAACCTGAAAATATTGCATAACGTGCTTAGAGTTTGAGAGAACAGGTTAAAGCTCTAAAAAATAATGGTGCATGATACTCAATATGCAGTGTAGGATATCTCTTTTATACTTGTCAGTTTTGAACTCTTAAATATGCTCAGTTTTAAACCTTAGAACATCAGAAAGTTTAAAAAAGAAATTGTCAATTAGGGATGTGCAATATCTTAATTGTACTTTTAACGTTATGTGAAGTCAGAGTATGTTACTCACATTTGCATTCAAATACAGTATTCAGGCTCCACAAATTCACCGTAGTCAAGTACTGCGCAAGCATTCAGCATGATGCAGCGAATTAGATAGGTGTGTGTATCATTTATGAAAATTAATGCCGTTAATATTTTAATTTAGCTGGTTATGTCGTCTCTGGAATCATTTGTGTGTCAGCTCTGATGGCAAAACATTTGGCCTTGAAGCTGAATGAGAGGAGAGTGTGAACAAGCCGTTCGACTTTGTTTAAAGGGGTCATGACATGAATGAAAATCATGAAAATTAAATTTCCCTTGATCTTTTGAAACTAGGTAGATTCATTTTCATAGCCTGCCCCAAGCAAGACAACGCCTACTTTTAAATCTTCGCACTGTTGTCTCTGCTCACAGCCGTTCAGTGGCAGCGAAGCAGAAACAGTCCTCAGCTGACAGAACAAAAACACAGTAACATCGTCTATGTTTGGGCCTAAGCCACTACAACATCACCCAACAAGGTGAAGAGAATACTTTGGAGGAGCTAGTGGATCTGAAGGCCTTGTCACACTTAAGACATGTTTGTGATAGCAGTAAGCTGTCAATTATCATACACATTCACCATTAAACCTGAAGGTTTCTAAGGGGGAACACTCAAATCTTTAATCTCAAGACTTTAATCACAAGACTGAAAACAGGGTGGAAAAGACCATAAATAAAGTTGTTTTGTAAGCCATAGACTTCAGTAATATTATTATTACACCTTAGGAAATGCAATAAAAGAAAAAACGTCATGACCCCTTAAAAACACTGACATCATAAAGAGCAATACACCTAACCTAAAAAGCCTAACCTAAAAACCTAACTGAAAGTTAACTATTATAAACAGGACACTGCAAAATGACTTGTCGTCATAAACAGAATAACTCGCTATATTATTTCAATAAGCTCAAGTTGTGCTTTACTCCTTATACTGAGTTTGACTGAAGTTTGCATTTGTTGAATCATATAACAATGTCATTTTTGCTTGTATGTTGCACAGTTTATTGTACAGCAGGGCAGTGTATACTATTGCTTTTACTTCAACACTTTGGTTTTTAAAAAAGAACGTTTTCCTTCAATGTGTGTACAATAAATAACATCAACAAGGGAGCTAGTTTAATATAAGACTATTACAAACACGTTTTGGAAGGAGAGATGCAAAATATAATCCTGTTATCTTTATTGGCAAACATTTTACATACAGTACTCTGAATTCCACAAATTAAATGTTTAGTGTTTCTAAGAAGTCCTTTGTAAGAAGTCCTTTGGATTGGTTAAAAATTAACTGGGATTTTGTTGCTTATTGTAAAATCCACTCAAAATGCCTCCATAACAACTCAGAAAAAATAATTAAACCCACACAATTGATTTTATGATCAATTGTCGCTGTCACATTATAGTACTCCTGTTCATCCCTATAATCTCAATGTTTGTTTATGGTGTAATCAGTGGCATCTGTATGTGTTAATAGGGAGTCCGGCAGTAAGGATAATGAATCCTCTCCTGAATGGTCCTTCACCACTGTTCGTAAGAAGAAGACAGACAAGAAGCAGTCCAATGGAGTGGTGTGTTGTGAATGGAGGATGTTTCATAAATCAACCGATTACATCTGATTTGAAACAGCTTTATGGACTGTGACCCCTGAGCTGTTGCTAACCAGTTTCTGTGTATCTTGCTCTGCTTCCTTCAGGGTGAAGAGGTTCAGAAGTCAGCCAGTTTAACCACAGTCATGGCTCCTGTGTTCTCTGAGGTAGGGAAGCTTAGCTTCTCATATTGTCAAGTTAAGGTGTTAGAGCTCAATAGAAGATGAAGTAGCTTTCAAAATAAGTCATTATCTGTTACCCAGGTGTCAAGAATTTTAAAGGGGTCATGTCATACATAATATATATTGTCTTTTTCAAAGACCATTATTTTGTGTATTGGGTGTAAACAGAATGTTACATGGTTTAAGTGTCAACCAGTGAAATAGAACACATTGTATCTATGTTTGTAGTCTTTTGTTGCCTCCAGTTGTAAGTGGAGAACAGAGCACCCTGTACATAAATATATCTGCACTTTTGATCATAAGAACGACAAACAGTATGCATTACTCTACACTGCACAAAACTACGCATTTAAACAGTCAAAAGCAAATACCCAAGAAATAATACATGCATACAGACACTGATTCAGAAGTGCCAGATTGTCCTAGCAAAGTCTCTCCTACTGAGGAGAGCGAGTTATCTGCAGAGTGAGTGAAGTCAGTCGCTTGCTGAGGAGAGCGAGTTGTTTGCAGTTCAATTTTTCAGTTCAATTTTATTTATTTAGACCTTTTTACAATGTTACATTGCTCAAAGCAGCTTTACACACAATACTGAAATGTATAAAAAAAATACAGAAAACAAAAAACTTCTCAAACATGTTAACATATAATACATAATATTATTGCATATAGTATGTACAAGGTCTATATTAATAAAAACAAATTATGGATAGTAGGTTTTTAGTTGTTTTATGAATGGTTAGGAAAGTTGTTCGCTCCTCAGTAGGCAGCAACATAACTGCAATAACTGAAGCTACTCCGTCCTTGTTTGCATATATATTTGGGTGACAATATTCAAATATTTCCACACTGTGACATTAGAATGTGGCAGAGGAGTCCACAGAGCTGTGTTCAGCAGGTCTTGATCAGTCTTTTCTTTTAATTAAAATGAATCATTTTGTGGGAGACTTTGAGCTTTGCAGATCTTATGTAGCTGTACTAAAAAAAAAGAAAACAATGCATCATATGACCCTTTTAAATACAGCAGTTCAGGCCTATGTTACAGGTATGTTCTGCTTAGCCTGTGTGACGTTTGTATTGTAGCTGAAGTCAGAGCACAGAGGTGAAGGCCTGACGAGGGGAGTGATCGAGGAGCTGGAGAAGAGCCTGCACATGGCTGAAGACCTCTGCCCTGGAGTCACAGACAAAATGATCAGCCACATCCTGGAGAGGGTGCAGAGGTCAGACACCTTCCACAAACAAGCTACACTTCAGTATGCCAATACTTTTGTAGAGCTGTTGCAAGAACTATAAGTTAAACTTTTAACTATTCCATCAATTACTCACCCTCATGTCATTCCAAACAGACTTTTCTGATATATCTGATGAGATATTGTGAGAATTGTCTTATGGTTTTGTGTCCATACAGTCAGTTGGTGCCACTGTCGTTTTGTTACCAATGTAAAAACACATTTGTGTTTCTCAGAAGCAAAAAGTCATAGGTTTAGAATGACATGAGGGTAAGTAAATGATGGACAAATTATCATTTTGGAGTGAACTGTCGCTTTAAGTACCTGTTCTGCATGTTTTTTGACAGTGATCAACTGATGTGAGCCTTTCAGCGGCTAATGCTATAGCCACTGCTATATACCAAAACTTGAAAGCTGAAAACGCTTATTACCTAATGATGTGTCAGTATGCAGATGTTTCCACCTGTTCCTCTGACATTTGTCCTGTCTCTGTAGGTTCTCTGTGAGTTAGTGCAGTGCTGCATTGAATCACATGTAAGACAACATCCCGGAGGACATTGAGTGCATCAGGTTTCCTGATGTCAGCCCTTCTCATCACTGCACCTTAACACACTTGAGCACTCTTGTACAGAGGGAGGGGGGCTGTGGAGTTGCACACATTATCTTATAACCAAAAGGGTTTTTCTCTCTCCCAAAGATTGACTCTAAGTAGTGTGTTTAACTGTATTTATAATTTTGCCATGTTCTTTTAAATTTCCTCAGCTGGTGTCCAGGGATGTGTGAGTTACTGTTATTTTACTCCATATTTTACATTAAAAGACAGAAAAATGTCCTTAGTGAATAAGTAGATCTACACCGCATATATTGATATATTGCATATATTGATATATACATATATATATTGATATTGCATCAATTTATTTTACAATTTAAACTGATCGTGTGGGAGATCTTTTGTTTGTCTTGGTTTGGGATTTCTCTATTACGCTCTACACACTGTTACCTGTAGCATTACAGAACTGCTGTATGGAATTACATGCATATCATATCAGTCAAAACAAATAGAATACCTCAGTAAGATGAAGCAATCATTTTAAAAAACAGCTCTTGCTTAGTGTAGACCAAGTTAATTTTAATTTACACTGCTTAGAAAATGGGAGGAATTTTGCTGTGCAAAGCTACCTCTAGCTCTGATCCATAACATTAGGATTTTTTGGCAAGGTAATTTGTTTTGAAATGTCTAGCCCTTTATATGCATAGACATATGAGACATGCTGTTAGGATACGATTGTATCAAGCTTTGTCTAAATATTTTGCCCTTCATTTCTCAGTGATGCCCACTTTTACAGTGTCTTGTTTTTGAGCTAATATTTTGATATATAAGAGTAGAGTTATGCTGTATTTTTAAAGGAATATGCACTTGTGCACGCTTTGTATGGGGCCGATTTTATACTTTCAGAGCTTATTTACAGACATTCCATTTTCTTTGAGTAGATCTCAAGGGAGCGCTTCTCTAGCTTCTCAAGGTCATGCTAGCAGTAAAATAGACAAACAGAATTAAAGCGCTATAGAAATGTTTTGTTTTTCTGTGATGAGGGATTTTTGTTGTTTGCCAAGAAACACATGGGTGCCATCACTGATATGGTTGTGATTTAATACATGCTTCTGTTGACTGGGAGAGAATTTGTCAACCTAACATCCCAATGTGCCTAAAATTCAAATTTTGTGATGTCAACTCAAATAGCTTTAACATTTTTTTCCACACATGTTGCCAGACTGCTGGAAGATTTTAGAGCAATAAAGTTATTTAGTAGAAGATTTTTATATTTCTTTATAGGAATGTAGATTCAGAAGATAGGTTTTTTTAAAATCTTCATCTGAGCTTTTGTAAATTAACATTGCCACACAGAAATCTTTCACGGCTGTATCATATATATGCTGTTTTTCTCCTTTTTGACTTCAACTGTTACAAATATGTTTGTTTGGTGTGGCAAATAAAGATGTAAATTATGACCTCTAAATGTGGCTATGCATTTTTTCCCTCAAGTTACTTACTGCCATTGTTAGTTATAAAGTCACAGTATGGACTGGTCAGGTGCATTTATTACTCTGTGTTCTAAAAAAGTTTAAATAAGTTTATTTCCAAGGATATACAGAATTGTTCAAAATGTATGCTTGAAACATTGTCTGAATAACTGACACACTAGGGCTTAGCTGGTGTTCCTGAAATCCTAAAGGAATGTACAAGATTGCCATAATGAACTTTTCTGGAGGAATTTCTAAAATGCTTGATTACATAATTTTATCAACTTCTACTCTTGAGTGGTCCAAATGCTACAAATATTTATGATATTATTTGATGTTTTATGCTTAACATTTAGATTTGGGGGGGCAATTGTATTCTGCTGGTTAGCGAGTCAGGTTTGTAATCAGTAGGTTGCTGGTTCGATTACAGTGCCGGCAGGTAGCAACTGAAGTGCCCTTTAGAAAGGCAACTACATTTACATTACATTTACAACTAACCCCCGATTGCTCCCCGGCTTCTGCAGTGATAGCTGCTCGCTGCTTCGGGTGTGTGTGTGTTCATGACTTGCAGTGTGTGTTCACTCCTCACCAGTGATGGGTTAATTGCAGAGGTCACATTTCGGGTATGGGTTACCATATTTGACAAAAACATGTCACTTTCACTTTAGATCCAGTTTATGGTTACAGAACACAAACACCTCAACTTGTCCTATGAAGTTCCACTGTAAGACACAAGATAATAAACCGGGTGGACAAGGTGCTGTAGCAGGAGTGGAGTGCCCAAATGATCAACAGAAATGGTACTTGGAGGACGCACAGGCAACATCAGAAGTCCCATGCAGGCAGCAGTGAGGGTTGTGGTAAAGTAGCACTAGCTATTGAGTTTTGAAACAGCCATGCTGGGGCATCTGGCTTGCGATCATGCAGCTACACCGGGCTCTCAGTTCATTGCTAAAGACCCGCTGTAAATTAGGGTTCAAAGTCTGTAGCAGGTACTGCATGACTCTGTCCACATAAACAAGGGAAGATGCTTGGGAATGTTCAAACTTAGTGAAGAGGAGAACAAAATCTCCACAGCTGACTGACTCTGGGCACAAGAGGCACCCACCTCTGAGGAGGCCTATAGATTTGGTCATAACATTTAATTTCACCCTCAAGAGTATTACCATGTATCCTATTGGTAACTCTTCTTTTTAAAATACACTATTATTTCTGTTACTGGTGTAAGAATAATTACATTAACATTAATTACCCTTAAACTACAATGTTAACTGTTTGCAACATTTTATAAAGGCTGCATTAACTACAACAATTCCATAAAACAATGTCTAAATAGCTACATGCCTATTGGATAACTTAAACCAATGGCCTTTATAACTTTAGTGACGCCAGATGAAACAGTCATTTCACAGGTTACATGAAATATTGTATGGAATTGTAGCATCTACTGTTTGTAGATGTTCATAACTCTTAACAGACTCTGTAAGTTTCCATTTGTAAAGTCATGTGAAGTTCCTGTCACATGGTTTAGAGAAAATAATTGTTTGGTGAAAACAGGTGTCTATAGTAGCTTCCAGTGTTAATTACAGTTATTACTGGATTAATGCCACAGTTGTTACTGGATATAACAAGTACTAAATGTACCTGATTGGGTACATCAGAGGGCGGGTCAGGTGACTATTTGCATTGTTATGTATCATAGTAATCTTTACAGTACTTTATGTAAAAGACAATTAGAACAATTATTTTAGACATAGACACGCATAGCCATAGTGTTTGTTAAACTGACACACTTCTAACCCCTGTCTGAAGTTCTTTTTCTCTTCATACAGTCTAACAGCTGCTTCTGATTTCTACCACTGTTGACAGAAAATTGTTGTTTTGATTTTACTGTAATTATATTTTATTTTTATTTTATTGTATTTTTTTTGTAATTTTTTTTAATTGCTATTTTTATTTTATTGTATTTTTAAAACAAGATGGTTGTGTAAGGTCATCGAATATCTGGCCATTTTGAATGTTAATAATAAATAAAGATAATTCTGAATTAATGTTGTGAAAATAACATTTAAATTATTTAAACTGAGCAATTTGTGTACATCCCATTTGCTCCCATTTAACTAGTGTAATTATGGTCTATTTACACACACTCTACCACTCCTAAAATCCCTTTTAATCTGAAAACTTGTCTAACGTGTCTAGACTTGCCTAAATGCTTCATATTAGTTTTGTAGACAAATTGTGCACATGCAAGTTTCTTTACAAAAGTAACATTTGTTTGTTTGAAATGTAGTGAAAAAAGGTGATGAAATAAAGCAGAAAAGCATACATTGGAACTCCAATACACGAATCACAGAATGCACCTTCTTATAATCGAAATATATTTTAATATTTTAAATATATTAAGACTAAATATAAACAGATTTATTTTAACACAGTTACAGTAGGGGTTGACACCACTTGACAGGTAGTGTATATATTTGCATTTTATCAGACATCAGCCTTAGAGCCTCAATCAGTAATATCCAGGACTTTTGGATGTTAGGTTTTGTTATTGTGTCTGAATCAGAGTTGTGCTGATATTGAATACAATGGCACTGTTGCTTGTCTAATACTGTTTAAACAGAAATGATCTAAATAGTAACTTTTTTACATTATCCACCTGTATCTTAATCAAGATTCCTTACTGTAAAAGAGATTTTTCAGACAGGCAGAAGAATGTGTGGTATTTCACACATTTTCCAGAGAGCCTTACCAACATTATGGCTAGCCACTGCAAACTCAACAGTGTGCTTATGGGAAGGCTAAGCAGACAAGATCACAGGTCTAAGCATTTTCAACATCAATAAAAAGGATAATTATTGCCCTATTTAATTGATTAAGCTTTTCACATACTATACAATGCTCCGTTTTAGTTGGGCAATCTTCAGGAAAAACAATTCAAAAAATTAAGTGGTTAATAAAGAATGAAGTTTGTCAGATGTGAAATGTTGACCTTGTTGGCAAAGTTTTACGATGTTAATCATATATTTTGTAACAGAAATGGTTTAATTATTAATTTGTTTAGTCCACTTCCTTTAGTCAATGCTTAACTTGGCCTTAATCTGGGGTTTGAAGGTATTTTCCATACAGAGATGCTGATTATAAACTATATAAACCTAAAAACAGCACTCCAGTGTAAGTGAGTGCATGCTGCTCTTAAAATAAAAGGAGCTTGACTTTAAACTTGGCTTATGTTGTTTAATTATAAAACACATAAAAACCGAAATTTGGCATCATGAGATTTAAGAATCAAAAGAATAGGGCAAAGCACACAGTGCAATTCTGTGTCATCGTTCCTGGCGCCACCCGCAGTGTTGGTCTGGTTTCACACTCACTTGATTCTATCGAACCCCAGTGCATTTGCATTCATCTTATGACATCACCAAAGTGCATGTAGAAGGCATGGATAACACACCATTGCCATTACACACACTACTTGCCTTTTTTTGTATTTTGGTGTTACTATGTACAGCAGAATGAAAGACAGCTGTGTATATATATATTACATGGCGTAATTAATTGTTGAGAATTGTTTTTTAACTTGTTGTACCAACCAAAACACTGTAAACAATGTGCCTAAAATTTCCTTTTGTTGTTTCACAAAAGAAATAAAGTAATAGGGGTTTGGAACAACATTATTATGGATATTGTTATGGAACTGGTAAAAGGTGACAATTTTAATTTTTGGTGAATTGTCTCCTATGTAAGTCAAGGATATGGTTTCAGTGCAAGTCAGGCTTGTTCATTTCAATTCAGGTCATGTATCCAATGACTTAATAAAATCATGCAGGAACATACAACCGTGCTAAAAAAACAATATAAATTGGAATTTTTCCATTACAAATACCGTTATGAACCATTAGCTGTTTACAAATAAAACCTTTGCAAAGGTGGTCTCTGCTGTTTTTTCAATAGGGTTTATATATCAAGACTGCTATCATGGTCTTATATTAGATCCTACATGACTTATTCATAACACCTGTGGAATCACATGATGTTTTGTGGCAAGTCCAGCTTCTACACAGGCCCCAATCTTTTACTATAGAAACATGCATTAGAGCAATAGTGCTGCAGAATCTCACAGATCAGACCCAGTCTACAAACAGAACACTTCATATCCTGGAGAAGTTTTGAGACCAGCAAAGTGTCACTGTTATCATTACATGTGAGACTGCTGTTAGACAGTTCCTGTTTGATCTGCAGTGTAAACAGATACCTCCTGCAGGAGGTAGGTGTCAGGATGTTGTGATGTTACATATAGTGTATATGTACAGTGTGTATGTCAATATGTCCCTGGTTAATTGTCTCTGAAGATGTTTTAGGTCTAGAGGAAACAACTTCACTATAAAAATAATATTAATAACGCTAACAAATATACAGCTCTCTGGAGGCATTTATTTGTGTATAATAACAACATAGAATAAGGATACAAGTAATATGGCATTTTGACACAAATTTTGGCATCAACATTTTCTCTCACAGATCCTTAGGCCAACATTCTGGACCACTCAACAGAAAGACCCTCCACACCCTAACCCCACTCATTCATGTCTTATTGTCCAACAGCCCAGCCAAAAGATGCCACAAATACCCATCAGCACAAAAAAATACTGCACTTATCACAATGCCTGCTTTTCATGTTACTACAATTGTTTAAAACAGTCATGCTGAGAACATTTATAAAGGCAGAAATATCACACCTCTATCTCAAATACATGTTTGCTATCATCCAGAAAGATGACACACTTCCATGCAGATCCAAATTTAAAGAGCTCCGCTGAAGTAGACAGAAGTTTTTCTTAATGTTCCAGGCACCACACATCTCACTGTTTGAATATATCTCTCTTAAAGATCTGTAATAGCAATTATTGTACTATGTTATGTTGTTAATATATTTGTATATTTTAAGGTATTAACCTCTTGATACCTGAGGTGTCTAATAATGACAAGCTAAATAGAGGAGTTTTTGAGCTTCTCTGCGCCCCCTGGAGGAACATGTGTTTTTGAAAGAAACATTTGCCACCTGTACCGATTTCGACTCCCTGCCAGAATTTAATTGCCTCTTCGTGCTCTTGCATGACGTCACTTGAGGAGACAGATGCTGGTTTATTTTACCTTCGCCTCAGTCTCCATCTTTTCCACACAGCTGACACAAAGACGGGCTTCGACAGTGTAAGGAACACAGGACAATTTGTTTTTCTTTCTTTAATCATGCTGTTGGTTATACTCAGTGGCATGCACAGAGCTGCTAACTTTCACGATTAATTGGAATATTTTTATCTTTTTATCCTTTCTTGACATTATTGATACAACAGAATGCATAACACATCAAACAAAAATAGGGGAATGATAATATTATTAGTAAATAATACTTTTACTTTACCAAACAAAACAGAGAGAATCAAGAAGGTAATCATGTTCATGTTAAGTTTTGCGAATATTGTAAACATTTGACATTGACTTAGATCTTAGCCATCTTAGAAGGGATCGCCCTCTGATACTGAAATTAATATAGATACCTGCTTACCATTTGTTTTATTTTTCAAATTAAACAATGTGTCAAAAAAGGAAACGAATTTCAGCAAAGCTTTGTGTCATGCTTGATTGGGTTTTTTTTTTTAAATCATGTGACCAGTGACGTCAGAAGCTTAATTTCACAGACACCGAGGTATATGCAAGGTAAAGGCGCACCAGCTATAATCAGCGGAAGGAAACCAATCTCAGCCTATCCTCGCCCTAATAGGCCATAAGGTGAACCGGACCTCTGTCATCTACGTACTGTTTACTTCATTTAATAAGTGCGTTCGTACTGAGTTCAAAAGTAAAAGTTCTCCTTTCGTAATCCCGCAGTTTTGTTATAATTGATGTTTTAATTGAGGACTAGCAGCGACGATGAAGAAAATACTCCTGAAAGTGCGTGAAATGCGTGAGCAAAAAGGATTATAGACAACGCACTATGCATGTCATGCCTAAAACGAATCAAGAAGCAAATAGACAATTAGGTGAAGTCAGAAAAAATGCCGTTATTTGTTTTCATAACTGGGCAAAACCTGTATTTTTCCACAAGCAGTGGCTATAACCCATGTATGTCATCAGCCCTCTTACAGCATATAGCACTGTGTTTTTTAAAGATTTGGTCTAGTGTTGGTATTTCAGCACAGATTATGCTCGTGGATGTTTGTATATTATGCTATATTGACTCGACACTAGCTATATTTGCCATTGCCACGTGTGGTGTAAGTTCTATATTGACTATACAGGCAAGCTGGTCTGTCAATTTGTCTGTATGGACAGTATGCAACTTAAACTGTGGTTTTGCACTGGTAATGTACTTGCACTGACACTCTCTTGCACTATGGATACCATTGCTGGATAAATAAAGTCTGTCTGTCTATCTATGGGACTAGCAGTTGTCTTGCTTATCTAAATTCACTTAAGTAGCTTTGGATGAAATTATCTGATAAATTACTGCAATGTAATGAATGAATGAATGTGAAAAAAATAATTATATGCAGATACTTCTGTTTTTAGGTTTATTATTACCACTTGTGAACCTTAAGAGCACTTGTGAAACTATCACCTTTATGAACATGACGATAGAATAGAATAGCTCTTTATTGTCATTAAGAGATGTTATTGCAGTTGGGTAAAAACTGTGTTTGAGTCTCAGATAAACATTTACACAAAGGCACCATTTTTATGAGTAATATTTACACGAGTCTTGATCCCAGCAGAACAGATGTTGCGCTTGGTAGGGGCATGAAACCATAGCTGGGGGGAAACCAGGCCTGATCTTGACCTAAGTTTTTTCTTTGCAGTGTCTTTGAGTTGGAGATCCCCAACGGCGTATCCTCGAGTTTGTCGGCATCTTCATCTTCACTCTGCTCACGTACAGTCCGTCTTTCAGCTAATTCCACCTGTTTTTATCTATAAACCGCCTGCAGCACGTAGAGTGAAAGGCAGCGTCTTCGGGAATATTGTGAAACTCAGTATCTCGGCAATGTTTATATATGTCTGCCAATGCTCGACTTTCACCCTGCAATCCAAGCCACTTTGTGATGGCGTCTCTGTAAGTATTCCATCGCGTAAGTGTAAAATCCTGTTCCTGTTTCACTGAAATGCATGTTAAATGCACGTAGCATTTTATGTACACTTTTACTCTGTTTTGAAGGACTTTCAGGAGTATTTTCTTCATCGTCGCTGCTACTCTCCGAGTCCTTGTAGGCCGCCATGGTGGATTTGTTTACTAAATGCGGCCACCGCATTGGTCGAAAACGATCACGTGACAGCCGTTTTAATACTTTCTTATCACGCTCAAAACGACTTAATCCTCAATTAAAACATCGATTATAACAAAACTGCGGGATTACAAAAGGAGAACTTTTACCTTCGAACTCAGTACGAACGTACTTATTTTATGAAGTAATCAGTACGAAGATGACAGAGGTCGGAACGAGATTCATTTTCTATGGGATTCATTTTCATTTATTGGGGGTCTTTTGCGTTATGGGGGTTCCTATTAGTGGGCCCACTAACATATTTTTGTACATGAGTGACGAGTGTGTGGGCGGGGTGAAGAGCGCATAGTTTAATATCTGGGCAGAGTTTTGGCGACGTCCTAAATATGGGCGGAGCCAACTGCGTGGCGATAAATAAGTAGGCGGAGTCAAGTGTGTTCAAAAACAGGACGATTGTAAGTTACAGTTGACGCTCTTTGCACGGCTTTCCACCCACAAGTCATGCAAAGGTGATTTTAATTTACAATCTTAGGCTACTGTGTATGCATATAATTTTATTCCTCAGCAGTAGGTCTTGTTTTGGGTTTTTGCTGTTTAGAGATAAACATTTTGTAATCTTCGTTTCATTATTCTGTAAGCAATGCTGTTCTTTTTCAGATATGGTGGAATTACAATTTGCACATAAAATGCAGTGAACTCCAATGACAGAGGCCGTGTTTTTTTCTTCAAAGGTAATGTTTCATGCAAAAACTTTCCATGCCTTTGTTTACATGTTGATGCAAATTGACCCGCCCATGTCGCTCGTGTTTGTGCAGTTAGTTTCAAGTTGTTGCACAAATAATGTTTTCTGCTTCCCAGTTCATTTGTTGATGCAGTTGAAATGTCATGCATTGTGCGTGACGGATTAATAAGACGGCATTGATTGTAAACATTGCTCTCATGTGTAGGCCTATATTGGAACCATTTTGATTTTGCATTAAATTTACCCCAAAGCTTGCTTGACTTCAGGAGGTATAGACATATAAACCTATATTAGAAATAAAGGTTTGAATTCTTTGAGTGCAGCAAGACAGAAGAGTTTATTTTTGTCATTTTGTGACCTACAATGGTTCTTATCTTGTAGTTTTATAGTTAAGGATGCAATTTGGTATCTGATGTTTGTTTCTGAGCCATTATCACCAATACACTCTTGTGCATTAAACCCCCAGGCAGACTGCACCTCAACCTGTCATAAATTTGCTGGAAGTTACTATGTTTAAAAGCATCGGCTAGATTACTAATTCATTTATTTTTTTTGTCAGGTATTACTTGCCAGGAGTTTCCAAAATAACCATGAAACCCCCTGGCGAGGTAGAAAACCAGCGACTGGGGACATTGCTGCTGAACACTCTGGCCAGAGAAATGCGCTTGTGGAGGGCCCCAGTTTTAAAGAATGGCTGCATTCAGGTAAAAAGAGATTTTTCAAACAAACATGTTTTCCTGTTTGGTTAACTGCTTGTTTACCCAGCTATCCTTTTACCACCAAGTAGGTTAAAGAAATGTTGATTTCGCCAAACTGAGTATTATATGAGCTATTTTAGGTTACATGTAACCTATCCATTGGAGTATTTACTATTATATTGATTGGTTAACTAATGAATCGTTTTCTCCTAGGGCTCAGATATTGGTCCGTCTCAGTACCAGGAGGTGATTGTGTGGTTGCATGATATGAGCTGCATTTTCCAGTTCTGCTCTGAGACTTTCGCGTTGGCAGTGTGTGTTCTTAATAGCTTGCTTGCAACAGTTAAGGCAAGTTGAACAGCCGCATTCGTACAAGGCATTTACTGCCTTTGTACCACTGTGTGTTTTGTGTGTGACAACAAATTGCACAATTGCAATTTAGCCTATAATAAGAAACTTAAACATAGTTGAAAAAACACAGCTTACAGCATAACCTTGGTTAAAACAGACCAGATTTAATGTCAAGATTTATTTTTTTTGTATCAGTTTTCATGCATGTCTGCTTATGACCAAGCAACATGTTTATATATTTGTTTGTGTATAATAGAGATACTGTAAGTTACCCCAAATTTTAAATTATTTTTAATTCCTGTTAAATTTCAAAGTTAAAATATTTTCATAATTTTATAATTTCTCAGTTTAACTTTCTATGGAAAGTTTCAGGACAGTTTTCGGAAATTTTGTGGTAATTTTCCACCTAATTTTTGCAGCCCTATGTGTGACTACTACAACTCTGGATTAAACCTAAGTCTTTCTCCTCAGGCTCAGCTGAAATACCTCAAATGTATGGCCATCACCTCACTAATCCTTGCCTCAAAAATCAATGAGGAAGATGAGGCAAGATTTACACACATAATTTGTTGCAATACCATAAGAGACACCCCACACAGTTTTAACCATTCCATATCACTTTTATTTTTGTTTTATTGGCGAACAGGTGATTGCATCGGTTAAACATCTGGTGGAGCAAAGCGGATGCAAATTCTCCACTGCAGAGATTCTTCGCATGGAGCGAATCATATTAAACAAGCTGCACTGGGACCTTTACATCGCAACCCCTGTTGATTTCATTCACATTGTAAGTACCAACTGACATCTTTTCTTTTTTCCTGACCAAAACTAAATGATACAAAAAGCACAAGAAAAAGTAGAACCTTTTTGATGCAGCCATTGCAAAACATTAGCCAAAAAAATTACTTTTGGTCCTCGACATTGTGCATGTGAACATTCATGTGATCAGCAACAGCTTGTACAAACCTTCATCACCATTGGCATGGTGTCTTTAGGGCAATAGGAGCTGCGTGCAGTGCATATTTGGCCAAGGCACTAATCTCGCTTGTACCTTAGCAATAAAGCAGATAAATAACCCTGCTAAGAAGGGTAGAAAGCATTTTACCCTCTGTATTTGCTCTTCCAAAAAAATAGGTCCTCTCAGAAATAGGAATTATTTTCCACTGATCATTTCTCTTTCATAGTAGGGTTGACTTCAAATATTACACAATATGAATGATGTTCTTGGCACAAATTATGGTAGTGCAGAGCTGTGTGAGGCGTTAAGAAAACCAGACAAATTAACAACTGACATTTAATCTGTGTTTCATTGCTCCTGTTAATGTGTAGCATGGCTGTTTTGCCACACCACAGAGAGCCATAGAATAACCAATAGAAGTAAAGAATATGAAACAAACCCCAATAAAAATACCCCATTAAAAAATAAAAAGACTTTGAATCATATTTCATCCCAAAATCAAAAGAAAAAAATTATTAATTAATAATTTAATGTTATTTGTGTTGATATTTATTTTTGGACTTTTGATAGGGGTTAAATGGAAATGTTATTGTAAACTTTATCCATATAGCTTGTAGATAGATATTTAATGTCTTTAACACTAAAATAAGTAAATATAATTTAAATATTATTATGAAATAAAACAAATCTGATACTGTAGAAAAATAAATTTCCTTTAAACTTCTCAATTAAATGTCTACCATTATAATTCCTTAAATATATTCCCTTAAAAGGTCCATGTGACTCATCCTTCCATCAATAAGTAATGTGAAGACATGCTCACATATAGCCATAGATACAAAGAAAAAGTCACATTTCCACAAAACACAGATTTAACAAAACATTCCAAAAGGCAACAAATCACATCCTTTCTATTCAGCATGGCTTTTCTGTTCCCAAGAAGTTGAATCTGTAAAACGGCAACATGAAATCAAAATTAACCCTATTTCTTTTCCTAATACACATTCCAACTTTGTTTTGTCCAATTTATCAGAACATGTTATTCCAGGAGAAAAAGTATTTTCATAGTGAAAATGTGCATTGAACTGGTTCTGCCTCAGAACCAAACTTTTCTGTTTGGCTTCTATCATCATTGATAATGTTAACCAATAGCCAAACAGTTTCAGAGCGGAGTTGGCCCTATAATCCATAGCACCAGTCACAGACATTTAGACAATCAATTCCAAATAGAAAAATCAAACGTACCCTACATTTTTATTTTCTCATTCAATATCCTGTTTGAAATTGCAGAAGTAAAATAGGTAGCAAATGCTGTTTTATGTTGCCTTCAAGAGAAAGACAACTGCTGTCTAAGATTGCGAATGTTAGTTAAACTGAGCCACCCCAAAGATCTTGTGTTATATTTTAAAAACATTGAGACCAAAAACCACGGCACATTTTAAACATTTCAGTGTTTTTACATTCCACTAGGGTTAACACACAAAACTGTTTGTCAGGAGCGTAAAAATACAGAATCACACTTTTGTAGTAAATTATTGGGGATGTATGTTGACAGTGTCTTTGTCTCCATTGCTTAAGCTTCTGTTGATTGATGTGTTTTCAGTTCCATGGCTTACTAATGAGTAGACATCCACACCTTATGTTAGCGGGATCTCAGAAGAGGCCTTGCCTCCAGGTGTCACTGTGGACCAAGCAGGTGCAGCATTGTATGGCCTGCCACCAGCTCTGGCAGTTCAAGGGCTCCATATTGGCTTTGGCCATCATCACTTTGGAGCTGGAGAGGCTGACACCTGATTGGTTCTCTGTTTTTACAGACCTGCTGAGGAAAGCACAGGTATGCATGAAGTATTAAGCAATATCAGTCAGAAAGAATCATGTTGCAATTTATATCTATTGAAAGTAGTTCAGCCAAAAATTCACATTTGGTTATTGCTTACCCACCTTCATGTTATTCTAAATCTTTGTGCTATTAAATAATTTTTTGCGGAATATTTCATGGATTCTATGTCTACCATAATTGTTTTTATATTTAAGCTAAAAAAATAAGGTTGCAAGCAGCTATGATGGGCCCAAGCACTACGGTACCATTTCCACATGGTACTTCTCGCAAAACAATGCATTGTTGTGACATCCATTTAACTCAGAACAGATTTTAAAATAATCAAAGTACAAAACATAACTCTGTTGTAAGTGACACACTTTCTGCTGCCAGCTGGTTAATGAGTACAAAGATACTTAGTGATTTAATGATAAATATTTGTTCCAATATTTATTTAATATTTGTTCCAATAAAACGTCCTCTTGATGTTTAATATATTGTTTGTGCTTCATGGTAGACATCAGTAATCAGTAAAGCCATATAAAATTATATCCAAGGCACTAATTGCTAATTGGGGCAGTTGTGGCCTACTGGTTAGTGAGTCGGGTTGGTTTGATGCCGGCAGGTAGCAGCTGAAGTGCCCTTGAGCAAGGCACCTAACCCCCGATTGCTCCCTGGGTGCTGCAGTGATAGCTGCCCACTGCTCCGGGTGTGTGTGTGTTCATGACTTGCAGTGTCACTGGTGATGGGTTAAATGCAGAGGTCACATTTCGGGTATGGGTTACCATATGGGTTACCAAAAACATATCACTTTCGCTGTGCAGCACTCCTGTTTTTTGAGGCAACTTGAATGTATCAGTTCTGCTCAAACAACATGGCATAATTATATTCCCATGGATGTTTGGATTTCAGATCGAATGCACAGAATTCATCTGCTGCAAGGAGATGGTGGACGAGTACCTCACAGGTGTGGAGCTGTCATTACCCACCAATGCAGTTTACATTTTAGACACCAGCAGCATGCCGTCGTTCAGACGTTATGACATACAGGAAGAACATGGAGATGGGAACAGACAGGCATCTGCCTGGGCCAAACGAACACAGAATAAGGACCAAGACATGGACGACTTCTGTGATGGATTCTGGTGCCTTTATGATGAGGACACAGCAGGAAAACCTGGACCTGAAGATATGAACAAAGCTTTCCAGGAACAAGTCCTGCTCTGTCCTCCCCTTCAGCCACCTTCTAGTGAATAAGCTAATGTTCATTTTTGTGAAAGCTGGAAGCAGATAAGTTGATTAGCACTTTCATTTTTTTTTATGAAAACTTTGCAGCACTTTGACTATATATGTTTTTTAAGACTTTATATGAAGTTATTTCCTTTTGTATTTTGTGCTTTCATATAAATATATTTTTGAGTATGTTAATCAAAATTTTCATTATTTTATAATGCTTTAATGTTTAAGGTGCTTTAACAAAAAATTAATGGTTTTTGGCCAGTGCCTTCATGGAATTATTCTCTAAGTATTATGCTTTTTATGGTATTTACGTTATTCATGTGTCAGTTACATTAACAAAAGGCTTTTGACATTTAATATGTTTAGTGATATTACTGTGTTAGATATGAATTGTAGGATCAATTGTGAAAATGAAATGACATTCTATGCAGCTTCAGTTGTTTTCCTAATATTTTTTAAAAATGTTTTTCTTCATATTTTTAAAAGGCAGCTACAAGATGGCAAATTCTGCTTTAAGCAAATGCGCCATATTCTTTAAGATTTAATAGGAAAAGTGAACGGTTAAACTAAGGATTACTGTTTGAGAAATAGGTTTTTTACGTTCAAAGAATTGTTAATAGGCTGTGATGGAATAAAAACATTTTTGCACCCTACACTGTGTTTTCAGGTTTAGACATTCCTAATCCAACAATTCAAAGAAAAAAAAATCAGTATATAAGATATAAAGACCCAAAGGGTTATTTGAGCAAAAATGCAAGTAAAACAAGTTTTGCAGGTATTGTATTAGGGTGATTTAATTTTTTGTTACCAGGCCATATAAACTTACTCTAAAAATCGTACTCTAAAACATTTGTACTTTGTTTTCCAAACCAGAATCTTTCACAAAGCCTAAAGTACCAAACACATATGAAAGTTTAATAACGCAAACAGATGTTAAGTAAAATAAAATATTTAATGTGCTTATAAGGTAATTCTCCAAAGTTTTGGCATTATGGAGAATTCTGTTATTAGTAGATAAACTTTTAAATGGTTAAATTATTTAAATTACATGTGGAAATCTGACAGTACAGAAGGATAAAAAGAAACCTGTTCGAAATACTGACTTAGTCTGCATTTATGGTTTAGCACATAATGTTAGGATTTGGTTTCTTTGGTTCTCTAATATGTTTCTGGAACAAAGATTTTTGATAAATGTTTTAATTATACAACAAAAACCACATTCAAACAGGTGAAGAAAATTAGGGGAAGTGTTTATTTTAATACCAGCTAATACAACCGCTTTTATACCTTTAAAGACGCTCAACGTGCAGTCATTGCCCCTTATGCAACAGAATGTGCCAGAAGATACATCAGTTCAGATGGCTTCAGATATTTTAACCTCTATATTATGGCTTAAAGGATAAACAATATATTCTGTTCAAAACACTATTCAGTCTTGTATGCGCATTAGGTAATACAAAAAATATATTCCGCATATCTGTGGTCGTTACAAGCCAACAAAGCTATTAACATATTGGTCTGGAGTACTTTTAAGCATCACCAAAATAACTTTGAGACTGGTTTATTTAAACCTTACCCATACATGTTTATAAAATCACACACATGGGTAGATTAGTATCATCACTGTGCTGTGCTATTAAGTTTGGCTCAGATCTTAAATACTACTATACATTATGGCAACAGAAACATGTATTGCTCCAAATATTGGCCTTATTGGCTCCAAATTAACAAATGATCAGTACCAACTGTGACAACAAAGTGAATGTTTTCTACTGGTTAAAAACACACAGTTAGAAACTAACAGGTCCCAAAAATAAAATGGTGTTGAGAGGAAGGGTATATAAAAATAACCAAAAAATATAACCTGAAGATCCTAGCAAAAGAAAAAAAACTGTGGCAACACAACAAGCAATTCAGTCCCATAATACATCTCTCTGGCTTCCCATCGGGATCTTTGGTCCATTTACACAATGTCAAGTGGAAAATGTATAAAGAAAAATAATAATAATATGCTGACGTTGCAATGATGGTGACGTCCATGGTCGGCCTGGGATGTGCTCATAAATTAACTGAAAGACAATGGACACAAAGCAAAATGAATGCCAAAATGAAAGAAAATGGAGTTGAAACATGCAAAAATAACCCTGAAGTAAACAAAAAATATACAAGCATTGTAGTGATGACGTATTAAATGCATAGTCCTGTAAGAAGTATTAAAATCAATGTTTGAGGAAAAGTCATTAATGTCATTTTTGCATCTTCCCTTAGGAAGCAGTAGGGAGCATCTTTAAAGGTTTAGTTGTTAGAATTCCAATAAAAATATGACAATTATTAAACCTTTAATGACTAGAATAACCTGTTTAACCATATCCAATCAATAATCTTAAGCTATCACATTCCTAGTGCAATACATACACACTCCTGCTTTTAACAACAGTGGACCCATCTTAGGGCCAAGCTACAAAATGGATTCTTTGTAAATGTTTGACACAGATTCCATCAATAACCACAAGATGGTGCTAATGAGCTTCATTTGAGCTGCAAGAACAAAAAACAAGCCAACAACTCTTAACGCAATACATTTATAGTTGACAGTTAAATATTAATGTAACTTGACAAGTTTCTGCTGTATTTACAGCACTACGGAAAAGGAAAATATACTTAAGCTCTTAGTTTGCAGTATGAATTGAACTGCGGATTGATTGTTAAGTATCAATGCTTCAATACTGAAGCTGTATCCGTTCTAAAGTATTGATCTGCCCATCGCTACATCACTGCAGATGATGCAGCAAAAGGGGGCGTGTCCGATAAAAGGATGAGAAGACTGAACTTAATAAACTCACTTTTTCTTGTCTTTGTCCTTTTTAAGGGGCTGTGAGAGGGAGAGGGTCTCGGCTGCCACCTTCCTTCTGTTAAAGGCGTTCATCTCCTCCTCTAGGTCTCGTCTCTTCTCCTCTACTTTCCTCTTTTCCTCCTGGTGTATGCGCTTGAGCTGCTCAAACTTCTCGTGTAACTGAAAAGAGAGACAAGTTATCAGCTCTCCCGAGAGGTGAGGTGAAATGGAGTAGAGTGCTCTTAATGTTATAATGCTGCCCTGCTGTATAATGCCAGGACCTTATCAGGTTTAAATGTGTTTTCATACACATTTTCTTTTGAATCTAAATTAGGACTTGTCCTAAAATTTACAATAATGTTTAGATTTACAATAAATATATTTAGATCTGGTGACTGTGTTCATACATTCTTAGTTTAGATCACAGGCAGCATTTAAAAATGTCATTGCCACCTGTAATGGGAATACTCACCCTCAGATAAAAGCTAAGGTATTTTACATATATAAAATAACAATAAAAATATTAAATATTTAATTTTTCATAATGTCATATCTGACAAACATGAAACAAACTTAATGAAACGTTTAATAAATGCATAATAAAGAAAACCCAGGCCGTTTTAGCCCAGTATGTTCATGTTAAATTATTAATAACAATATAAATGTTATTCTTACATTTACATTATAAATATCACAAAAGATTTCACTGCAAAAATAGTTTTTTGTGATTGAATTATCAATCAGAGGGCAGAAGGCATGAAGTAGATTTTGTACAACAGGTTTATTAGCAAAGTTTTGTATTATTTGTGTCCTAATAAGATGAAACATAGCAATAAATTAATTTTCTGATGTCTCTTTATGGTCTTGCCCTTTTAAGGGTTAAGAGGGATTCATTACATTCACTTCACTTACAGTGGAAATCTATAGGATAATCTTCTTCAAATAAACCAAATTTAAAACTTTAAAACACTTAATGTGTCACGCTAGTCAGAAAATAACCATAATACCTAAACTTTATATATGTTGGAATGATACATGCTGGTTAATTAATAAGCATGTAAAGCTAGTAAACCTGTTTTTTTCCCTTTGATACCTATTTTAACCTTTTTAATACAGCAAACGGTTCTGCCTCAAAAGAAAATGCTTTACCAAAACCTGCACAATTCTGCTTTAACATCCTCTAGTACAGAGGCCCCTAGACTTCCACTGTAAATGCATTCAATTAAAATATATGACTGTACTCTATCACTTCAGGGTAAATGTTAATGAGGCTGATCCTACCTCTCTCTCCTTCTCCTTTAGCTCAGCCTCTGTCTCCTTTACTTTGTTAACAAACATCTGCCTCATCTCCTCTTCCTTCCTCTGCAGGTCTCCAAGAAACTCCTTCCTCTTGGCCTCATATGTCTCCTGTAGACTGTACAGTGGTTGTATACAGAAAGATGACTTTACTTTGGACAAGGCATAAGATGTAAAACAAACAAAGTGCCTTTGCAGAACAGTAACAGAAAAAATATTTTATAAGTTTGCAAATCTGCAACAACAAAAAAATAAGAGGAATAATTGAACATTTATTTTGTTTTATTTTTAGTCCTGTTCAAAAGTTCTGATTTTGCAGTGGAGATGTCTTAATGATCAATGACTGTTTTATGATAGTTATACACAAATCCTCGACCGCCTACTGTTAAGAACAATCTTACAGGTAGATCTCCTCCCAACACTGGCTATATGATGGAAAGATACATATAATCATACACAACTTTTTCAAAATGTGGTATTACAGAACATGAGATGTAAAGATCGTTCTGTTCAGAAGTTTACATGTTTTTAATCGTTATTTATATGTTTTGAGGGAACTATGTACATTATTTAAAATTCTTACCAATAGGAATAAGTGAAAGATGGATGGATCTATTGTTATCATTTAAAACCTAATAAACCTCTTGCTTTGAAAGTATACTATTTTTAAATAAATATAAATTTATATTTATCATATAATGCAAAGACATGAATTCATTTTTAAGTGTGGGCAAGTTTAAATATTTCATACAGCCAATATGTATTATTGCAAGCTTTAAATGGTGTTTATCTCCAAAACATTTATTCATGGCTAGTTTGTGCGCAAAACAATTTACAATAGATGCAGTTCTCACTTCTGTAAATAAATACTCTATTTTTAGACTGTGTCTAAAGTCTTTTTTGGCACAGGCACATTCTGACTCAGTACGCCCCAATAACGCCCAACTGTGGTCTGAGCAGGCAGCTCGCTGGGTTCAGAGACAGAGCATTGATGTCTCTTTCAGGAAACTTAATAAAGCTGATCAGTTTCACATGCAGATAATGGAGGATCATAACTCACCTGAAGGGCTGGCTGTCTGGGTCTGTGTCTTTAAAGCCCATCTCCTCCAGTTTACAGCGTCTGTACAGCTCATAGTGCCTGGCGTGAGTCTGTTCTCTCAGATCCTCCATGTTCACTCTGATCAACATCTCTCGCAGCTTTACAAAGTCACAGTGGCTCTCGTTCTCCACTGCAACACACATGCACATGATGAACATCAATACAGTTCTTACCCAATGCCTATAGACACGCTCAGCGATTGACAGTTTACATTTATAACAAGACTACTGCATAGAGCCATGCACTCAAATCTACCGAAGAAAAACATGACAATACAGTGTTTTATAGTGGGTTCAAAAGGTAAGGTTGTCCTATAGGGCAGTCTTTTTGTGGCAATTGCTAATGTCCTGGGGAGTTGCTTACTGGCCCAACACACATTCTGGTCTCTACATATGGCTTTTTAACACAACAGATGCAGTTACTAAATACTCATAATTTAATCCTTATGGTTAGGGATATAAACAGTCCCCTACCATAAAAATGAGAAATGCTAATAATGATGCTTGTCTTAGTTGTCAATCAAAACTAGGATTAAAATGGCCCATTACTCTTGAGACTACAAAGAGCTAAGCCTGCCAAACATTTGCAGGACCATCATGCAGCTGTCAAGTCAGATATGAAAGGCTACTGATGTTTAACCTCTCTTTATATAATAATGACAGTGTGTTCATGGGAAGATCCTCCCTGGAATTTACTGTCAGGCCAAAACATTAAATCAAGTCTTAGATCAGTGGCCACGAGATAATGTTTGCTAGGGGAGTGGGGAACTATGTAATGACACACCAATGCACAGTTTATATTACCAAAACTACTGTCATCGACTGCCCTCTTGAACTACCCCCATTTGGACTTTCTCACAGTTAACTCAGAGCATTTCCTGTATGTTAAGTGACATCAGTGGAACAAAATTCACAGTGAATAGCAGAGAATAGGCCTGGTTTCTCTCACGATTTTTTTCTCCATCTATATATCATTGGAGTTTTGGTTTCTTGCCACTGTCACTCTGTTTGTTTGCTTACTGGGAGACTGCTGACATTTAACTTAATGTATTTTTTTGTGTATTGTATTTTATGTTTTTTTATGTATTTTATGCTTTATATTTCTGTCCCATAAGATGTTATTTTTCAATGTGCCATCTACGGGTAAGCTGGAACAGAATATCTTGCCTAATATGACACCTATCATGTTAACTGACTACATGTTGCATAGTCTCAGAAGTAAATATTGTTTTAGTTGGCAGTCTAAATACATTACCCTCTCATAAATCACTGAGAGAGGTACGACCCTTCACACATAATGAAGAAAGAAGAAGAAAGTGACATGTATTTGTCAGTTATGGTTGCCCATAACCGAAATGTGACCTCTGCATTTAACCCATCCTTTGTGAGGAGTGAACACACTGCAAGTCGTGAACACACACACACCCGGAGCAGTGGGCAGCTATCCCTGCAGCGCCCGGGGAGCAATCGGGGAGTTAGGTGCCTTGCTCAAGGGCACTTCAGTTGCTACCACCCGGCGCTGGAATCGAACCAGCAACCTACTGATTACAAGCCCAACTCCTTAACTGGTAGACCACAACTGCCCGTGTGACGTGTGACAGGTGACAGGTATTTCTAATGCACGTCTATTTATTCAAATGGTCCAAATGTGTTTTTGTTGTTATCGGGTTAGTTAACTCTTTGTTCATAAACCAATAATGTTCATAAACCAAAAATCTCTATCTGAATACATTTAAATTAAACAGACGTAGCTACATCATATTATGAGACCTAAAACCAACTGCGGTTTCATTGTATAAATTACTTCACACTGAGCATCATGCAAGTCTCAGTGTGGACGACCAATTAAACTGAAAAACATTTATGGCTAATGACGTGACCTTATCTGTGCACAACTCTCACATCTGAGAGAACAGTGTAATTAGCTTCTGTCTAGAGTGCTATTTATCGCCGTTTGAGTGATGGGATTGTTTGCACATGAAAGTAAAAACACCCCTTAACCAGCATCCTCGGGGGAGCTGAAAAGATGAAAATACTTAAGGAAAATAAAGAGCAGGGTTTAAGTCACAGCATGGTTGACATTCCACAAGCCCCTCTGTCATGATATTCTTCAGTTACAGGGTTACTCTCATCTGTTACAGCTCAACTGAAGTACCCAGAACTGCAGACCACACCACAACAATGTGAACTAAAAGGGACTTTTCTGTTACATTATTTGCAAATGTTTTGAAAAAACAACTAGACCTGCCCAAACTCCATTGGTTGAGCCAAAGGTGACCATTCAAACAAACAGCGATCTTTGCACCACAGACCCTAGTGTTTCCACTCCCCAGGAATCTATGATTGGCTTTCTACACTGTTATCCACCAGACATAATGCAGTAAAGTTGCAATTTCTTTGTCATAGAATAGTTTCAAAACAGACCTTTTCTATCCTTTCCTCCATTTCTGACATAACTAGCCACTACAAGTGATGGGAAGCTGGTTAGGAATCTTTCCTGGTTCCTGTATGGATTGTGTGGAATATCCCTCCCAGAAGTGAATTCTCATTAGTCCTAAATCCCATTCTACATAGTAGCTGTACACTTAATAGCAAATGTGTTCCAATTGGCTGTGATTATGTCATGTCATCCAGCATTTGCACCCAGTTATATTAGTATAACCAAGGCAATCGTTCAAAAGAGACAATTTAGAATCTCTGAATGTTGTGACACTTACCTTGAACTACTCCCCACGGGTACTGCCTGGCCCTCACCGTCTTGTTCCCCACTTTCACCTCCTCCACACTGCCCACCACAGCAAACGGAAGATGGGCCTAAAGTAAGTTCAACAATAAACAGCACTTAAGTGTTAAGTAGACCTTCTTTCGGGAAGTTTAATAAAACAACAGATTCATGAATTTTAACACTCTGGTCCCAGCAGGAAGTGAAGTGTAACAAATCTTGAACACAGTTGTGTGTTCTTGTGTGAGTGTGAGAGATTTCAGAACAACAGAACATTAAAATCAATTTTTTTGTTTCTTTCTATTCTTTCCTTAATGTATCCCTCTAAAAACTGCTCAAATGCATTCAGCTGCCTTTCACACAACTCTCTGAGGCATTTTCGATGCATGAAGCATCCTGATGAGCTTTTAACAGGTAAGTAATAGTCCTTTAACAGACAAGCATATCCAAAGTGCACTACAGTAAGTAAACTAATACCTGGGAAAATCTCTCCTGGATTAAAAGAATCCCTTACCAAAATGGTGACCTTATGTTTCGCACCAATAATCCCAAAAATGTGCAGCTAAAATTGTGCCAAAACTAAACAAACAAACTCAGCATTTTACACACAAATGTAATCTTTTTTGCAAAAGGAATGTGACTCTTAAACAAACAGAAAGAGCTTTGCACATACAAAAGACAATGTAAGAAAAACTACAGAGGTGCAACAAACAAATGTACTGTTTTACAACACACCTTTAATATGAGATTCTCAGCTTGAATCTCTCACAAATGAATTTTCTCACAAATGCAGCTTTGCATTTTTCTTCCAAAACAGCAGATGATTATATCGTTCAACCTACATTTACTTTACTGTTTGTTTTTTGCTGCTTGCAGCTCAAAATTGTGTTTAACTTGTAGTTACCATGACTTAACTATAGTAATCTTTTATTTTAATCTATTTTATTTTTTGTAGTAAAACCATAGTTCATTTTCATAAGGGATGCTTTAAATACTATGTGAGTAACGTTCTATTGACAGATTCTATTGTAGTGCAATGTCAATTATTGCTAACAATAGTTTTGCGTCATTCCTAAAAAGGTTGAAAAGTTACACTAAGGACAGAGATAAGTAGGGCAATGCAAATTGTAAATGCATAGTTTTGAGAGTATAGTCACCACAACCTAAAATTTTTGTGTGTTATTATTTGATCATTTTGATCAAATCAATTAATCTCATGGCTCATGGCTCAATTAATCTCATAAAGCTCATGGCTAACCCCTTATGGGGCTTGAACCAGCAAAATATTTTACTTAAACAGCCCTTCGCTTTAGACCTCTATGTCAACCAACAAATTTATACAGCTGTATTTGTTGTCAGTTCAGGAAAGGAATGTCACATTTCCTCTGCTGTGTGAATAAGTCAAAGGCTGCAGTCTCTGTCCAATGACGTTCTTTGAGTTATACTTTAATGTTAACATATACTGAAACAAATATCAGGTAAAGAGAGGTCATGTCAACTTGGACAGAAGTTCTTGTCTACTGGTTGAAGAATGTGGAATGATGGAATACCACTGATAAAAAAAGATACTTCCCCTTTGGCTTGGTTTGAAAGTGGGGAGCAAACAAATCTGTAGACACCGAATGAAAGAGAGAAAACCTAGTTGCTTGGCCTACATACTTTTACTTTCATTTATGCAAGCAATGAAAGTTTGTTTTCTACCAAGTGGTAATTAAGAGATGATAAACATGCAAGACTCACATTCATAGAGGAGTTGATTTCTGTGACAGCCTCATCGTCTGTAGGAAACTGGTAGATCTGAACACCATTGCTCACCAGCTCACTCATGATTTTGATCTTGAACTTGTGCAGCTCACTCTTGGAAATTGTGTCAGCTTTAGCAATAATAGGGATAATGTTCACCTAAAAAAGAAACAAAATTCATACATTTTACAACATATAAGATATGTTTATGTTCTATTTTCACATCTGGTATGATTGCAGTACGATAATGGAGAAATTTATTCAGACACTTACATGGAATTATGGTTTGGATTCAACATGTAATTAAAGGGTTGTGCTAAATATGATGACACCAATAAAACATTTAAAAAAATCTAACATGAGCTAAGAATCCCTGGCCATGACCTTAAAAAAAGTTCACCTTAAAAGTGATTTTTTCCTAATGTTTTCTCCTCTAGTGTGGAGGAGAAGACACTTAAAAACATTTACATTTATTCATTTGGCAGACACTTTTATTCAAAGCGACTTACAGTGAATTCAAGGTATACATTTTTATCAGTACTTGTGTTCCCTGGGATCGAACCCACAACCTTTGCGCTGCTAACGCAATGCTCTACCAACTGAGCTACAGGAACAAACTGAAATGGTTCTAAAAATGTGTCAGAATGCACCAGACTTCGACTCTGCGAGAGAACCAAATTTGTCACCTATGACGAAGGGGCAGTTTCAGATCTTGCTCTATTCTGATACTAAGCTTTTTTACACCATCAGGACATCAACACAAGGACTATTTTTGAAATATGTTCTGGTGTGTTTTACAATGAATTTTCACAGTATAGAAAAAGAGTTGCTAAGACAATGCACTAAATAACTGTGTGTGGTCCATGGAAGAAAGTCATATAGGTTTGAAACAACATGTGGGAAAGGATTTTTTTTAGTATATAACCCTTTAACCCCACTTGAGCCCAGAACCACAAAAAAGACAGATTTCATCTGTGTTGGTGTTTATAAACAGTCTCTTAATGGGCTCTGTGGACAGACAAATGCTCATTTAACAACTTAAGTACATCAACATTGGAATGCAGAGACTTGCTAAAAACGCTTTTCTCAAATAAGCAAATAACAACTGTCAAACAAATGTTTAACAAAATATAAAGACAAATATTTTTACTAATATAAGAATTGTTATTAGGAAAACACTGATTTGTTAATTCTTAACAACTGTAAACAAGCAGCTTGTGTAAAACTGCAGCTCAGTAGAGACCACATCATTATCCTGATGCCACATCATTTTCACAGACCCCCACCTCTCTTCTCATTCACCCTATTACCATCTGATGAAATGAACAATTGATCTGCTCTTTTTCCACAAGCAGATCATAGGAAGCCACTGCCCAATGTCCCACATTTACCCATATTAAAGGTTATCAATATACTCATCAATACAGCAATTATAACACCCTGTATATTCTGATTTAAAGACAAAGGCTTACAAAAAAGATTTTTTTTTACTGTTTGTAGCTACACTAATCAACAGCATTTCTCAATGTGAATTTAATTCCTGTGATGCTCCACAAAAAGCTCTTTGCTTAAAAAGACACTTTTAACAATACCATTTAGACAACACAACAATATCTATCACAATAATCTTATAGAATAGTAGTGGTAGTTAATTATATTGGGCACCACCTTTTAATAATAAATAGTTTTTTGATAATATATTGTGATATGTGAAATTTTCATGATGTTGTACAATATCTCTCATTTAGTTCTTTATTAATATTTGGCCAAAGTGTTTTACATACCTCAATATGGTAAAGAATTATGTGATATTTTGCAGTTTGACCAAAAAAATGCACAATATTATGATAACCATGTCAATTTCCAACTTTCCCTCTTCATTTTCTGTCCTCCCTACTATCTCTATTATTGCAAATCGCAAAAGCTCCAAAGATAAATATCGGTCAACCATCTATCACCCTCCTCTTGGCTAATGCCAATATCAGCTGACAAATGTATAACGCATTTACTGCATTTGCTAGCAAACCGAAGCACATTTATCAGAACATTTAATAGCAATGCACAGGTATGTGCCTCTACCTTGCTGTCCAACTTCTTCATTGTGACTAAATCCAGTGACTTGAGAGAGTGTCCTGTCGGAGCAATGAAGTACAGGCAGATGTGGATTCTGGTGTCATGGTAATTGAAGAGAGAACGCTTGATTTTTAACTCCTCCTGTAGGTAGTTTTCAAACTGAGTGTCAATGTAATCCACGATGGGCTTATAGCTAAAAGAAAAGCAAAGAAATGTCAGAAATATTTTACCCAGTCTGAGTTTTCATGTAATATTTTTTTTAAATGTACATTGTTCAACTTATAGTAATAAATAGTATTTTTATAAAAACTGTTACAAAAACAGCATTGTGTTGTTTAGTTTGTAGTTATAAGCAACTTATTGGCGGGACTGATGGTCTTTTGTCAAACATTAATGACGACAAATCTGTTTCATAATGATCTCTGTGTGAAAACATCCTATTATACAAATTTAAAAACGTTTCTCATTTCTATTAAATTGGGAAATCTTCCTTTCCTCTCATTGTGTCCAACAGCACACAGAGAAGATTCTGTGCACAGACCAAGACCGTGTTTACGATGTATGACCTTTTTTTGGGTTCTTGGGCATTTTCCCAGCATGCACATTTGTGAGCTTTCCAACTTATACTGACTGCTCTACCATATGGACACTTAAACCATACAGAGATGTTTACTTTCTTACCTTTCTTCTTTGTTGATCTGGTCCCCAAAGCCCACCGTGTCGACGATAGTCAGCTTGAGGTGGACGTTGCTCTCCTGCAAGTCATATGTTCTCGGCCGCAGGTAGACGCCATTTTGATAATGGCTGGCCTCCTCGTTTTCAAACATTGTATTAAAAAGCGTGTTCATTAACGTGGACTTGCCGATGCCAGTCTCCCCTAGAAAAATTTGAGGTCAGAGATTCCCAGGGGTCATTTTAACTCCAAGGTCAGATTCTGCTTCCTATGACAATGAGTAAGTGCAGGGTTTACATGCACTGTTAATAGTTGCTTACCCACGCAGAGGATGTTGAAGCAGAAACCCTGAGTCACCGATTTACTGACCAGCTGATCAGGCAGACTGTCAAAACCAACATGACCGCCAAGGTTGAGGTTACGCTTTTCTTCATTCTGTTGAGGGAATGAGAATGAAGGTGGGTTGAGATATGGTGTATATACAAGAAAAAGAGATATTTACTTGTAAATTTCAAATAAATTGCATGAAATACAAACACTGTGTGAAAATATAATGCATGTAAAAAAAATTTAATTACAGTATGCATGTGCAAATCTCCATTGCTACAATTATACAGCATATGTGTGATAGTTCATATCACACATGCCATTTAAAACGATGACAGGCTTTAATTCTGATTGGTTTTGGCACACAGCAGAGAAAACAGCTGAAGGCAACTATAGAAGGCAACCACAAACTTGAAGTACTTAAGCTACAATTCCAGACAATAAGCCACTCAAGGTATTTCCAATGCATGAAATAAAAATCCAATCAGTTCAGAACCAGCCAAATCTAAAAAAACACTAAAAGGTTTTTAATCACATTAGCAAGGGCCCTAAAATTCCTTTGTGGAATTAATGTGCTCCTCCCTCGACTGGTTTCGTCTCTTTCCCTGATGCAGGCACATATTTGCTGGATGATGTCACCGAGACATGCTACTGAGGAAAGCAGCACTTCTGTTGGCGTAACAAGCACAAAAGGAATGCTAGCTGAAAAACCTGCACCGGCCCCAGAGTTGTTTCAAAGCAGAGGCACCAAAGGGGAGGATACAGACAAAACATTAAAGATGGAAGCTGGACATTGTGTTGATGGAGGTGAAGGGTAAACAGCTTCTGAAATAGTTTTCAGAAAAACAGGCAGTCTGGAGGAAGAAAAAAACTTGGGAAGACTTCAACAATGTCCTTATAGGGGCAGATAGCGAATGTCCCCGCCGCAGGGGCAGGCAAAACACTTCCCCTTGGGGGGCAGTAGATCAAGAGGAAATGGAGCAGTGTTTGGGGTGCGGAACAATATTTTCTCAACCCACCCTCAAAGCGATGGCCCTAATTCATGCATATTATTACAACACTGTAAATCAGTGAACATGCCAGATGGCGCAAAACAATCGGCCCATACATAACATTTAGGAAATGCAACAAATCAGACATGAATTACTATAGTTGTGAGTGTGACCACTAAAAGAACATAATTTAGGAGTGTATCTTTTTAGGAAATAATGATGCCATCCAATCATTAGGGTTCAGCACGATACAGATTGTTTGAGGCAGATGGAAACTCCAAGCTACAGTGAAGCAGAGCCAAATTGGGACGGCTCCATCCCCACCCCCTACATACACCTGAATATGAGTGTGCCTGCTTCAGCAATCTGGCAAAACCTTATTGGAGATGGAAATCACTAGCACTCCATCTGATAGGGCTGATGGGTTGACATCGGAGGGGACGATGTCAAGAGGAATGCAGATGGTCTAGATTTGGTCTCAGCATGCATGAGGGCTGAACAAAAAGCAGACTGGTCCCTATCTGCTTTTACTATTGCCCGCACGCACGCACTCACACACACATGCACGTGCACACACACACACACAGCTGTCTGGCTGCCATCCTCATGCACACATGTACTCTTAACAGAAGTCTGTTTATTCAGGTGTGAAGTTCTGTATTTAAAATTTAGAAATGACAATGAAATCACACGCATTCCATTACCGGATACATGAACAGGGTGCTAACTTATCATGAACCTCACGTATATTTATACTATAACAGTAACCACACCACCCCTGCCCTGAAACTGGGTTATAGTGCAACATATGAAATGTTAAACAGGACAGTCTTGTGTAAGCCCTCAGCAGACTTTTATAAAATATGTTTATTTTATTTCTGTCCGTAAAAATGTAAAGCGATAGTTTACAAAAATTTTTATTGATTATTTGTTTAGATTATTAATTAATTTATATAACTTTTACAAAACATAGCACATCTCACACTGTACATAAGCTATATGGATTACTTTTTTAAAGTGCTTTTATGTCCTATTTGAAGCTTGACATCCTGAGTCTCCATTCACTTCTATTGCATGGAAAAGTGCAGTGTGTATTTTATTTCAAATTTCACCTTTTGTGTTCTATAAAAGAAAGTTAAACAACAGGAATACTGGTTGGAAAGACATTAGCGCGATTTCTATTTTTCAAAAAACTTTGCTTTAAGCTTTTCCTTCATCTTGTAATTAAAACTAAAATAGACCCTTCATAGCTCAATGCAGTTGATCAAAATGGCCCCTAACACTATATACAGCTCAATACAGTTTGCTCATCTTCAAATCCGAATAATTCAATTTAATTACAATTTATTTATATAGCCTTTTTAACAATGTTGTATTGTACTGAAGGAGCTTTACATATAATACAAAAACACAGAAAACAGGAACATAAAGAAGTATGTATAACACAGAATACTAATAAATATCCAGGCAGCCTACTAAAACAGCACGTACTTTGTTCTAGACTATGCAACATTTAGTTAATTAACCTGATAGATGACAGGTATCATTAGGGAAAATATGCTGTTCCACCATACATGGGGATGGTGCTTAGGAAGAATACAAACTTTTATAGAACAGGAGTATAATATACATAAGGAATTGCAATACCATAAAATATCTGAACATTGCATAATGAAAAGAGAACGGGAGAAAGAAAATAGTGAAACAATAAAGTCTTTAAGACTGTAGTTAGATCATTACATTAAAGGCAATATTAACAAATTTACTATACTAAACTACCCTTTAAATATATGCCAGATTTCAAAAACAGAGGGAATCCTAAATTCTCCCAAGTTCCTGAGCATTCCCAGCAAATCATTGTGTGGAAATAGCTTATTTGTGTGTGGTTGCTCAGTACTTATAGCGCGCACACACAGCATGCAAGACAAAAATCCACATGAACTTTATCAGGAAGTGTAAAGTACTCCTTTAAAGTAAGGAATCTCAACTACTTGAATTTTAGGTTCAGTACAGATTAGAAGCAAGCATGTATTCATATGGCTTTAAGATGACCTGCAGGGATCTGCTTTCTTTATTTCTTGAAGTGCAACCAATCTCATAATCTGTTTATCCTCCAAACATATAAATAATGAACTCAGTTTCACAATTCCAAAAATCCCATAATTGCCTGATTAATTGTTCCTTGCTGAGTCTGAACACCATTTGGTTCTGCAAACCTTTACCAAACCCCCGCTTTGTCACTTTTATCTTATCCTTAATCTCACACTGAGGGGCCACAAACTGGCCTCTAACTTCACAAACTCTCATGTGAATGATGTGTTCAGAACACACATGCTTCTCATTGTCTGTCACACATATCTGTGTTTTATTCACGTTTGAATGGGAATTTGTGTGTACTTTGAGTAAACAGTGCCAAAGCTGTCAACAAAGTGGTAAAGGGGAGGTCCATTTTAGCAGCCTGCCTTCAAAACCAGTTTTCATATGCTGCATACTTTTTTAATAGTGTTTATATTTATAAATAAATCCTATATAACATAAATCCTATATAAATCCTTATCCTATAGGTTGTGCGGATATCAGAGTAGACTGAGAGATCTGCACATATAAACAACATTTAAGACAGTCACAAAAGCCATTACATTGACCATTTTCAGTTTATCAGCAATGGACAAATACTTTATACGTCTATAATCAAGCACGAAATTACTAGACCTGGATACTAGACCTGATCTGAGATAGTAAACATATCCCAACGTAAAGCTCTAATAGTACATAACCAGCGTTAAAGTAATTGTGCTGGTCAATAGAGTCAGAGAGGCTAAGCTAGAGCAGCGATCGCGCTAGTTTCAATTCATTACGGAAATCTGTAAACAGCATGTGCATTCTGATCAAAACAGGTCTGGAAGTGAGAAATGACTTAAAAAGTATACTTACAGAAAATATGTCTACATCCGTGGCCGCCATGATGAGGAATGTATAGGTTTAGTGCCGAGATAAGGCAAAAGGGAGCTGCCTGCCTTCGTCTCTCTCACCGTCAATGTGCGTCAGTTTGAAAAATTACGGATGTTACTATGGTAAAGGCATATCTCATGAATATTACCAACAAAAGGTGACGTTAGTCCAATAGACTTATCTTATTGGCTGAGAGGCAGGCTTTAGCCACAAAAATTGCGAATCGAGTACTCCTACTACGCCAAAGACTTTGCTTTTTAATATTCATTAGGTAACGTGACTGGACTGTCCCATAAACATACAAATACACGGCGCATCGGTCACTGTATCGTACGTTAACGGCATCGCCTCATTGGACCGGGCAAGCCACAATAACGTTTACATTTCTCATATAATTTCACTAATTTACGGTTTATGTGGAGTACAAAAACGTTTTGTCTTCAATTACTTAGAATCTCGATGGTCAGAGTTTAAAAAACGATTTATTGTCATAAAGAACTATGAACTCAGGCGTGTCAAGCATTGATTTTGTTTATTCTGTCCTTAATAATTGTGTAGACAATCTATGTAATACAATTTTAAAAACATAAAATGTAATATACATTATCAGAACACAGCTCGAAAAACAGGAAACAATATACCGCGTCCTGTAAATCCTATAATATACATTACATTTAGGCATTTAGCAGACGCTTATATCCAAAGCGACTTACAGTGTGAGAACATAGAAGCGAAAAATCAAAAACGACTTAGATACAATTTTACCCGAATATACATAATATACAGCTATATTTACTATTCATACCATATCACATAAATGTTTTCCTGGATCCTTAAATCACTATTCTCGGCTGTTTTGGAGTCTGTATGCTGTTATATTATAAAAAATACATAAAGACGGACTGCCAGTGCCTCGCTATTTGATTTATGTGACGCTTGTCACATTTTCTGACCTGCAGCATAAGGACTTGTGGTTTTAAAGTGGAAATGTGCGGCTTTCCTGTCGACTTGTATGTTTTTAAGATAGTCTCGCCCGGTCTAATATGGCGGCTCAGTCGACGTATAGCAGCATAAAGCTTGAATTATGAAGAAACCTGAGATGGAAAACTAATATTCATGAGCTCGTTGTTCGCAATAGTAGGTTTTAAGATCGCCTCACGCGTTCAATATGGCTTCTTCCTGGAAACTCCTACTGCCTTCAGGAATGCCTTTTGTCAAGACTTGCGAATGTAGTTTCTCAATCAAAAAATACCCAACTAATAATCAATTATGACCATACCAAAACGTTTAACAGAATACAATCCTGGGGTGATGAGAGAACTGTTCATTTATACAGTCACACCTCACTCATGCACTTTTTATTATTTGTTAAAACTAGCAAACAAAGGCATAGCTATATAAACAATGTCTTGTATTATATTTTAACATATTATATTTATGTTGCTGTCGTTTTAAAATAATTATTTCATTTACCACTTACTACAAAAACATTGAATATGTAAACCCTAACATTTTTTTGTGTCCTAAAAAGATGATTAAATAATAAATAAATAAAATAAGTGATTTCTTTTGTTACGACGCGTGTTGTATTTGACAAAATCCAACATCATCGCCCCACCCCACCAACGTTTTTCTTTAATATTTTATTGAAGTCACTTCTGACGCGAACACCCCGGAAAACAGGTAAGGGCGTGGTTACAGTCCAGGTGTCGTCGAGTACGCGGGTTAGAGACCTGTGTTCGTATTTTGGACAAATTAAACAATGGATTTGACTCAAGAGGCGATTTTAAACATATTAATAGAGGGGAATGGAAAGGTAAAAAACTCCGAACTACTGAGTAAGTTTAAAGAGCCCCTGAACTGCACTGATCCGGCAGAGAGGAAACAAAACCGAGATCTTTTTAAGGCGTTTGTCAACAACATTGCCGTTGTGAAAGAACTTCAAGATACCAAGTATATAGTTCTGAAGAAAGTATATCATCATTTACTAAAAGTCAATGCAGACGAAAACACCACAGGAGAAAAGAAGGACGAGGATGATGAAGATGGATCACACAAGGAAGATAAAAAAGAACAAAACACTGATGGTAGAAGATCAGACCTGAACAGATCTCCCAGCTCTGTGGGATCTTCTTTTATAGAGGCTGCTTTGGAAAAAAGCAGAAATGTGGACTTTAAACCTATAAAGTCTTTACATTTCTCTGTACCTCTTAAATCTGACTCTGATGACTCAAACAACCATGAGGCAAAGTATTCTGCCAAGAAAGAGGCAGGCACAAACAAACCATTTGCGTTACCTTTACGAATGCCCCCAGTAGACATCAATCATCATAACAAGCAAATTCCTACTGAGCACTTGGAAACGGGGCAAAAGCTTCATTCCTCACCTCAATGTGAGAGGAAACCGTCTTCAGACAGTTTTGTGAGGACAAGCGGGTCTCCACAGTTACAAAGACACTTCAAGACCCCTAAACAGACAGAGGAGCCAAAGTACTTAAACCATTGCTTGCTTGATGCCCTGGAACATCAGTGGCTGGTAAAGTCTGCGGCTGGACAGTGGAGTCAAATTTATGGTCTACTGTTAAGTGAGGCTCAGCTTGCTGATAAAAAAGACTTTATGTCTGGTTTCACAGCTTTGCATTGGGCTGTCAAGTGTGGAAACATTGATATGGTCTGCATAATTATTGAACAATGTAGGAAAAGTGACTGTAGGTTGGACATCAATGCTAAATCCCATGGCGGCTACACGCCACTACACATTGCTGCCATTCACAACCAGCTACCACTGATTGACATTTTACTCAAATATGGTGCCAGCAGAAATGTGAGAGACAACTGTGGTAAGAAACCATACCATTACCTGCAGAAAAGTGCACCAAAGGAGCTAAGGGTGCTTTTAGGAGACCCAAAAGCCGGCCACCAGGAGATGCTTCAGGTCAGGGAGGACTTTGACCCACATAAACACCTTAAATATCGCCTCTTCCAGCCTAATCCAATGGGGATCAAAAAAAAGAGCAAGGCAAGAGGGCCTACTATCTCTTTAGGTGAAGATGGTAGAGAGGAGAAGAATGAACCTTTGTTACATAAACAGAGGCTCTTTTCTGATGCGTTTTGCTAAATGTGCTTAATTCAGAGCTTGTTATGGTCACCTGTTTTATTAAATGTAGAAATTATTTGTAAATATATGCTGATTAGTTTTCCTGAATAAGATTACAGATTTATTGTAAACTGGATGGATTGTTCAAGGAAATCTTTCCATTTGAAATGGTAATTGTTTATGTTCATGATAATGTAGCATACTTGTATAATAGCTTTATATAATGTTTATATAATGTTGTAGTTTTTTTCCCTGTAAAAATAGTTATATTATAGTAATGATGATTAAAAAAACATGAAATGAGAAAAAAATAATGGGGTTTAAGATGACTGAAAATTATGACAGCATAGAGCATAGTGAGAGCATAGTTTTGGGAGTGGCCAAACTCTTTCTAATTGTTTCTGCCTCTATGTGCCAGGAATGTTTTGCTTTTGTTCAGTGATAAATTGTGAAAAGCCAGTCAAAACATTCTGTGTTGTAGATGTTTACAATAAAAAAACCATTCAGATCCATATTACCTTACGTTTTTATGACCTTATGCTATTATTCTCTTATGTTGGTTAACATGCTGATTCCTAATCATACATAATGCAAAACCTAAAACTATCAGGGAATTTTAAAATTGTGATTTCCAGGTCTAAAGAAGTCAGGTTTAAGGAAATTTCCATAATGATGCCTTTCTATTATTGTCTGTGTGGAAAAAAACAGGTTTGGGCTTGTCACATGTTGTTTTCTTTAAATTCACAGATCATGTGAGTTGCTTGCTTGGGGATGGTCATGGTTTGGGATCGTCAGTGTAATGGAAAATTGGTTACAAACCAGTGTTTGGTGTTTATTCCAACATGGGCCGTCTGAGCTGACACAATATGAAGTGAGCAGAATTGCTTAAGGCAGCATCTCATGTTGTTCTGTCATGCAGTATTACTTGTCAGCTGTCCTGAACTCTGACTGTGCCCTTGAGACAAAGTGTGTTTCTGTATTCATTATGTAACAAAATGCATTAGTACACTGACACACGATTTTGGCATGCATGATAAGCTAATCTATGTTGTCTTAGACAAAGGAGACCAGGGTTATTTTATGCACCATTATATATGTATTATATAAACAAAACACCTAAGAATTCATCTGTCCTTTTTTATTTTGGACCTATTATATTTCTCTTTTTATAATTGCAGGTAAGTTAATTCTGCTTCTTGTTATTCTAGTTTAACATCCTGTGAGGTGTGACCAATTTAATCAAACTACCACACATGAATTGGCAGCCAATTTGTAGATTTATAATTTTGCCCAAACCACTGTAACAAAATGGCATTCAATTTGGGAAACAATAATATAATAACTTTAAAACAGAATGCGAACAGTTCTAAAGTAAAGTAAAACTTAGTGAATGTACACACAGGGAATTTCATTTAGTTGCTTTATTTATATTACAACAAAAGTAATGAAATTTATGCATTCCACAGTACAAAGAAGCAAGGAAGAGCCAAGACAAATAATACACAGCAAAACCACTAGAGGGCAGCAACACTCTAGACTTCAAAAACACTCCAAAATGCTCCAAACATATTATGCTCACAATAAGCAAACATTCACAGCACACTATGGTACTCAAGCTTTCATTTTCAGTTTGATGGATGGGTTTAAAACAGTGCATAGTCCACTACCAGTTTGCAATCCACATCCAGCAGTTCTAAACTCATCATCTGATCAACGGTCAATGCCAGATCAACTGGAATCACGGTAGCAAACTTGTATATATACATAAAAGGAAATCGTTTAAGACTTAAGAATATGTGCCTGTTGTTGTTGGGTGTTGCGTCTATGGAAAACTGGGTCTTTCACATGACTTAGAAATTAAGGCTACACAAACATGGACTGTTGATAACCTTGATAAAAACCGTAGATAACCTTTCAAGGGACCGTGCTGAGCAGAAAACAAACATGAACTTGTTTAGCCAATATAAATGATAAGCGCTCATATTGTATATTTCCCTTGTAACATGGAGCTGGAAAGGTTCTAAGAGTTCTTTCTCAAGCTAATTTTGATGTTATTAAGAACATTTTCGTGTATATCATCAATGCCATTGAAAGCAGGTTTGGGTGGCCAAATGATTTTTGTGAAACTGAATGGCTGTAAAGTGCACAACATACACACTGACATGCATTTGCAATGAAACATGAATGTGTTAATAGTATTTGTAATAGACAAGACATAATGGATAATAAAATAAGAACCTCCTCAAATGAGTCTGGGTCAAAGTACAAAATAAATACACTATAATCCTGATTAAATAAAGATGTGTGTGTGTGTGTGTGATTTTTACCATTTCAATGCAATAGTTAATTAGAATGAATTGTGAATTCACAATTGTGCAAAGAAACAACAAATAGTTAAAAAAAACTGAGAAGGTCCAGTGTCTGATTGGATAATCCTCATTTAAAGTAATATGCAAGCACCCGTAACCACAGTCTAGCCCTACCACTCATAGCTTTGGACACACCTACAGTACTCTTAATTATAAATGATCTATTTTTTGAACAACAGGAAAGTTAAACTATGTAGTCATACAAATGACAGCATGGACATACAGAGACAAAAAATGCAAAACTACTTATTTTCATTTAGAGACGTCACCCTTTGCCTAAATTACAGCTTTGACTATTCTCTCACGAACTTCACAAGGTGCATACTAAAATTATTTTAAATTTGTTTTGTAAGAAAACAAGAAATTCATATTTGGGCATATTTGAATATTTATATTCATGTAATTTAGTATTCAAGAATAAGGCTTTATATCAAACATTTTAAAGAGCAAAAAAAACATTTAATTGTTTGATTGGTTGTGTGTGTAAGGGATAGTTCACCCCAAATTAAAAATTCTTTCATCATTTACTCACACTCATGTCATTACAAAGCTGACTTTTTGCTTCTGAGAAACACAACAATTTTTTAAGTATGCTGATAAACAAACAGCAGTGACACCCACTGACATTCATTGTATGGACACTAAACCACTGAGGCATTTCTCAAAATATCTTCTTTTGTGTTCCACAGAAGAAAAAACTGTGTGAACCATCCCTTTAATGTATCAAACTAACGTCGCAAACAGCCTACAGTTTTGCAAATAGTGTTTAATTTGTCAGATTTATTCTGAATATTAATATTATTGAATGCAATTATTTACTGGACACCAGTGCCGCAATATAATGCTATTTCTGAAGCAAAACATAATCTGAAATCAGGCAGTACAGAGATTTTACAGTTATTTCAGTTAAAATGATACTCCACTTTACACCTTTTGGCTTGTTTTTTCTGTTTCAGCTCCACACAACATTAAAATCACCAAACATCATTATTACAGTCCCTATGAAGAATTTCACAAATAAGTAGTTTGTCAGAGATTGTAATGCTTAACTGACAATGATGTGTCAGTAATTGATCAAAACAGGATAAGTATTGTGATTATTACAAAATGTTTGCATTGCTGCTGATTCATAATCTTACTACTTAAGTGTAATAATGGCAGTTAAATAAAATTAACTTATAATACACCCCAATCATTTAAAATGTTCAATACCAAATGCAACTTTATATGACTATATTCAAAACAAAATAAAATTCAGAACATTAACATTAAATACGTTCAATATTATAATGTCAAATGAAATAAATGGACAAAAAAAGAACAGGTGAAAAGCTACATTGTTTTAGAATCAAATGTTGAATGAAAATAATTAAGACATGAATTCAATACGAATAAACACATGGGATGAATTACAATAATGTTCAAATGTTCCTAATATGTGCGATTTAATATCAAAAGTGCTTTTTCCTCCTTTTTGGTCATTGTTGTAGAGTGCTCTGTCAGTAACAAAACAAAAACAAACAAATATACCTGAAAGGGCATATTTATCGACTTTAAGCTCACAATAAACCATACCTTGGCTGTTAAAGTTTAGGACAGTTTTAAAAATCATCTTACTATGATCTGCAACGTAGCGTAACTACAAATAACACAGCACAACGTAGTGTCTCAAAGAAATTCGAGTCTCCTTTAAAGGCACCTTGAGGCATTGGAGACCCATGCTTTAAACCGGTGTCAATACAGTAAATCCAAAACCCAGTGCCACCCCCCATAGAAACCTGGAGTCTCTGGACTTATCGGGGTATACTGTTAAGTAAGGCCTCAAGCTGTTCCTCTCCCAGACGTTGCCTCTCGTCAAGGTCCTTTTGGCGAATGAGCAGAGAGGCCTTGGTCTGGATGAAGTGGCGGTACTCCTGGAGCTGTGTGTCTGTCAGCTGTTTGGAGAGAAAGGTGGAGACCATGCGCTCCCGACGGTCCAGGTTGTCCTTTAAATCTTTGGCATCGTCCCTCTGTTTGCACAGCAGACGGTGGCGATTGTCCAGTGATTGCTATTAATTGGGCAAAGCAGTATATTGTTGGTCATTTTTATCAATAGTTGGCTTTTCCAAGAAAAAACAGTGTAAAACAAGATTTTTTGCCTTTGTAAAACTCGCCATTGTAATGATAGGGTGTTCTGGGTAATTGCTTACTATTCTAGATCAAGTGAGCCCACCCCCATGTCTCTATAAGTCGAACATTCTTGTCTCTAAATATGTCTTGAGTCAATCCAGCCAAGGAATTGACTTGTGAATGACTTGTTTTTCTCAGCAAACCATATTAGTTAAGACAGATGCCAAAATCTGTCCTGAAGGGGCACAATGTTGCAGAGAGTCTGAACCATGGTCTTCAGGATGATTTCACTTATAGGCAGGTGTGTTGGAGCAGGACTGGGGCCCCCAGGAGCAGAGCCTAAAACTCTCGATTTAAGGATTAACCCTCGATTTATCTGTAGTATTTATAGAAGTCTATCTATACAGAGTATATCAATAATAAATAAATATCTGTAAAATATTACTGTCTGTAAAATGACTACTAACATATATAATGCCTGGTAAATTTAGTATATCAACTTCATTAAATATTAATCATTATGTGCTTTTCATTTTTGGCATTTTTTATGGCAATCTTTGATGCTGTTCAAATATTTGCCACAAGAGAGCAGTGCAAACGCAAAGCTCATCGAAACTAGAGCTCAGTTTCGGTCATGCAGTGTTAATGCCAGCAGCTGCTGATCTTAACAGAGCACAAAAAGACTTAAGGCTCTCACCGTCACACTGTTCGTTTAGAAAACACAAAGCAATTTCTTAAAAAAATTAACATATAAACGTGCATGTTTCCCCTCACACAAAAAACGTTAGTGTGTTTAAACAAACAAAAACGTCAAACTATTTTGGCCCCTCCTAGTTTAAACACAAGTTATTTAAACAAAGACACACCTAAAATACCTAGCTAACTTTTGGCTTTGAAGGTTTGGCATTTTCACTCTGCTAAATACTGGTTTATGTAGTAGGAAGTTAAGACAAGCCATTGTCTCAAGCCATTTTTTGAGCCCCAAGATGTTTTCTAGGCAAAAAAAAATTAGACAGGAATACCTGTATGTTGGCATAAGCAGCATCATGTTAAATGGCAAGTTAAACTATTTTAAACAATTTTAAATCAAATAACTTCTAATGCAAAATTCTGTTTCTTTTTGCTGCTTGTTTTGGACAAGTTTTAATAAGCAGAATAGCTGAATGTAGCAAAAAAGAAATTTAAATAGTTCTTGTAATAGTGTTTCTTGCAGCATCAGTAACCTGAAGCATCACTGAGGAAAATTCTTAATAATAATAATAAAAATAATAACAACAATAACAGCAACAATACCCCTTACACTCTCCCACCATAGAACAAATTAAACAACTGATAACTTACTTTCTCTTCAGTGTCCATGTTGTCATTCACGGTGCTGAGGGCGTTCTGCACGCGGGCCAGTCGAGCTGACAGACAGAGCAGCAGGCTGATCACTCGCTCCAGATCTTCTATAAACTGTATGTAGCGTTCTAGTTCAGCTGGCATGCAGTTCTCTCGTACCAGAGTCTCTATTGCATGTCCTCGTGCCCCATTTTCCTTTTCGTTGCCATGAAGGATGGATCGGGCTTCATCTAAAGATGTGAGATGCTCCTCTATATATGCTATCAGCTGTCTCTATATGTGACAGAATGACAAGATGTTTATTTGTTGTACATCAAACAGTGTTTATGTTAGGATAGCAATTTTTTGCATAATGTAATAATAGTTACATCAAACTACTAATAGTAAGAGTGCAATAGTTTACTTATGTAAAAGTCCCATTAATTTTCTTCATACGGAAACTGATTTTTAACAATATGTTAGGCTATTGTATATTAAAATAAACAATTCTGAGGAGAAATCCACCAGAGTCATTGAGAAACCAAATGACTCTGCTCAACAGTTACTGTCCACACACACAACAATTACTTTAACAATCACTTTCCAATACTAAGGGTACCTTTTTTTCAATTATATCTATTTCTGTGTTGCACTCTTTTTGGTTTAGAAGAGCAGCCCCATCATTCAGAGATGACAGAGGGTTCGCTGGTTTGTCATCTACAGGCCTCTCAGTGCTTTAAAAAAAAGATCAAAATTAACCACAGTACAAATTTTTGTTTATTTTAAGATGCATTCAGCATACAAAGTATGATTACATGTTATTATATTAAACATGTTTATATTAAACATCACATAAGCATTGCATGACCAGTAGTGTATCATCTGAAAATACACCTTAGCTCCGTTCCAAAACATATTGAGCTAAAAGTAGAACGTCACAAGTAACTAATCTGGAACATTCTTAGTAGGCAGCAATCCCAACCCAAACACTAATCGAGGTTACGGTTATGGGTGCATCGAGTACGTAACAGTTAAAAGACACGATTCTAGCGGTCCTTTGACGCTAATTTCTTTGCGTTTCGACAGGTGCGCATTGAATGCAGCGGCGAATTTAAAGTCTTTAGATTAACGTTGGCGTGTACTGTAGCGGTTTCGCCAGTTTAACAACAGATATTTATGCAGTGAGCAAGCCGTGCGTTTACTGCGAGGATGCAGCACGCGTTCATTGTGCATTCACGCTTACGGACAACCGAACCACAACTATCTGTCTTTAGCAAACAACAAAGAGATCCGATGTTCGATTTACTTTAATATACGTTTAAATGTAAATAGTGTTAAAGGTAATCATTAATAAGGCGTCTAACAAATGTTTATTTTATTTTAGTTTAAATAGTTTTGATTTATCCTCACTTTTCCGACAGGCCGAGAGATGTTTATTTTATTCTAGTTTAATTAGTTTGATTTATCACTCCATTATTAGCCTAATAGATGGCTACTCCATCAGTACTGTTTAAAGTCCATCTCTTTAGAACACTTCAATATAAATTAAATAATCGACATTATTAATCGAAATTGCAATACCAAGGGAAATAATCGACAGTTAGAATTTTTTGTCATAATCATGCAGCTCTTCATCACTCACTCACTCACTCACTCACTCACTCACACACACACACTCTCACACACACACACTCACACACTCTCACACACACACACTCACACACTCTCACACACTCTCACACACACTCACACACTCTCACACACTCTCACACACACTCACACTCTCACACACTCTCACACACTCTCACACTCTCTCACACTCTCTCACACTCTCTCACTCTCTCACACTCTCTCACACACACTCACACACACACACACTCACACTCTCTCACACACACTCTCTCACACACACTCACACTCTCTCACACACACTCACACTCTCTCACACAAACACACACTCTCTCACACTCTCTCTCACACTCTCTCTCACACTCTCTCTCAC